>CAKALU010035381.1:0-142077 GCA_916700995.1 Hozukius guyotensis
GAGAGTGAGAGAGAGAGAGAGAGAGAAAGAGAGAGAGAGAGAGACAGAGAAAAACATAGAGAGAGAGAGAAAGAGAGAGAGAGAGAAAGAGAGAAAGAGAGAGAGAGAAAGAGAGAGAGAGAGACGCGTGCCCTTTTATTTTGAAGGCAGGCAGTATTTGTGTGTGCAGCTTGTAGTTGACTGTAGGAGCAGCAGCCTGTTGCGCACTTAGAGGCACAGAGACAGGCAGACAGACAGAGCGCACCACAGCTGCGTGGATGGACGGAGCCTCTAAAGGACTTCCTTTACTGACTTTAACAGACTTTTCATAGACGTTGTGAATTGGATGTCTATCGGGTTGGCTTTTCTTCTAAAGTAACAGAGGCTCATTACAACGTGCCACCTCTGAGCGGATCTAGCCTTTACGCATCCCGGGAGCCGGGGCCAGAGGGACTCTCCAGGTGCGTGTGTGTGTGTGTCCATGTGTCCATGTGTGTGTCCATGTGTGCGCTCTTGGGTTTTCCTTTCTCAAACTTTTCCCTCACACAGGTGTGCTCTCTTGTGTGTGTGTGTGACGCATGTGTCTGTGTGGCTGCAGCTGGTATGGGCTAGTTGTCCAGCAGTACTTTCACTTTCGTCAGGTGCGTAAGTTATTTATTGCGAGGCACGAGGACAATACGGGGCCAGCTGATGAGGTTTGCAACGCAGATAAGCTCTGTTGCTCAGCTCTGCATGGAGTTATGCAACTCCCAAAGTTTGCAGCAGCAGCTGTCATAGATCTAAGAGAGAACCAGAGTCTCCCTGTGGGATCTCTACACATCCGCATCAAACAATTTCAACACTAACTAGGGCATACAGTACATAGGAGGGACAGAGTTCAGGTTTCACAATTAAGAAGTAGTCAGGCAGCTGGTTGAACTTACTGAGACAAGAAGTGAAAAATCTTCCCAAAAGAGTAAATCATTATTTCTGATGGTGGCTTGGTGCTTCAGTTTTTTTCATGCAGTTGAATGAGCATTTTTGACCAGGATATTCAAATGCAACAGGTATATTTCCTCTGCAGCTTCTGCAGGGCAACAGCCTCTATTACTGCAAAGTTAGACGTCCTGCCTATATGCTACTGTCATATATAGGCCCTCTTCTGTTCTATATTTGGCTACAGGCAACAGAGAAGGTCAAGAGGAAATAAGAGGAAAACTGCAGTGAGTCAGCCCCAAGCAATGTGTGTTTATGTGTGTGTGTGTGTGTGTGTGTGTGTGTGTGTGTGTGTGTGTGTGTGTTTGAGCCTACTTCCAGTCTGTGGTTTGTTCCTCAAGTGATGACACTCTTTTTAGTGTGAGGACAGTCTCCCGTCATCATAGGCTGTTTGAGGGCTCGTTTTGGGGTCAGATTTAGAATAAGGTTGAGGTTCAGACATGCATTGCTCTTGGGTAAGGTCGAGGTTAGAGTCAATGGATATGGATGGATGGATTGGGGGCTCTTAGAAGCACACTAAATAAACAAACGAGTAAGTAAATAGGATGGAGGGCAGGGAAACACCAGTCATTACTTCAGTCTCTATTTATATAATCTGGCATATGTATGTACTGTAAATATATTTATATACATATGGTCATACAGTATGTCCTTGAAAAGAAGGGAAGAATTCACAGACCCTGTAATGTGAGCTAATGCGCCGCCAACTACAGTAGGCTGCAGATGTGTGACATGAGCAGTAATCAGAGCTGTACACTTAGCTCTGGAGATGGTATATGTATAATGATAATATATACTGTTTAAATCTGCAACATAACATAAGAAAAATATTGTTAAAATTAGCCAAATCCTAGGATTTGAACCCTCAAGAATCTGCCAAAAAATTCAATTATATGTGATTTTTCATTCATTCATTTTTTAGTCAGACGTAGTATTATCCCTATGCTAGTGTATCAAGGTCAAGTCTTTCAAAATTAAAATTTTTAGGCTTAGTTACTGAGCATGAGGCAAAGTCGAGATCGTCAGCACCCATGGGTCATGGGAGTCTTTGAATGGGCTACAAAGAGTTAACAACTTCCCTGCCATCCCCCTACTGTCTCCCAAGTGCTAAGTGCTCGGATTCATTCAAATAATTTGCAGCTTCTTTAAACCTTTTGATGCAGAGTTGAGCATTAAAAAAAAAGCATGGGGCACTTTGAAAGACACTGCCTTGAAACCTGCATTTACCCTCTTTCAACTGCTGTTATTTATTGTCAAGTCAATTTTATTTATATAGCTCAATATCACAAATCACACATTTGCCTCAGAGGGCTTTACAGTCTGCCCTTTATGGCCCTCACAACGAATGAGGAAAAACTTAATCCCAAAAAAACTTTTAACTGTGAAAAAAATGGAAGAAACCTCAGGTAGAGCAGGGAAGAGGAGGCATCCCTCTTCCAGGACGGACAGACGTGCAATAGATGTTGTGCGTACCGAGTGGGGCTGCACAATTAATTCAAATTTGACTGAATGCAATAAGATGCTGCAATTTTCAAATCGCAGGAGGTGCAATATTTGTTAAAGGTGAAATGTGTGTCAAAATACCATTTTAAATTAAATATTGTGGTGCTGCAAAGATTCTACATAATTAAGAAGAGATCTTTGTTTGGTACAAATCCCCGCAAAAATCACACCATAATCATTTTAATGTTTTTCAATGAAAATGAGTATAATTATGTAAAAATTATCATTCCTTCTAATATCCCAAATCATATCGCAATTGCAACATCAGTCAAAATAATCGCAATTAGAATTGTTTTTCAAAATCCTTCACAGTAGAAACGTAATGAAATTACAATTCAATGATACATATAATGTGAAATATATGAAAAAGATGGATCCAGGAGGATCAAGCAGCTTCCAGGTGTTGTCGAACAGATGGAGCATGAGCCTCACGCCCTCCTCTCCACCATGTAACCTCGAGAGAGGCAATACCCTGCCGTTAAAGACGGTACGATACCCCCATTTTTATTTGTATTGTGAGAGCCGTAGGTCAAAAAATAAACTGCGGGTCCCGGGATTTAGCTAGCACTAACCAGAAGGATGGAGTCAACAAATGAAGTTGAATAGAAGATTAAAGCAGGTCATGAACAGCTCACCGGCTGCACATTCCCACTCTGAGCTGGCGTCTGTGTCCGCAGAACTCCTTTAAAAAAAACAAGGAAAATAACAACGCGGCTCCAATTACCGACCAAATGTACCGATAACATTAGATTCATCATCTTCTCTGAATCTGTCAAAGCATCTCCTGTAATTCGGCAAACACATAATCCACCAAAGATCACGTGTTAAAATATTATTTTACTGTGTTTCCCAGTAACGTTAAATGGAAGGAAAGGAAAAGCAGTCCGGCGGCAAGAGTGACACCACTTTGACACAACATAGCACTTTCTACAGTTATTGTGGTGTCTGATTTTAGCAGCTTTTCCCTTATCAGCACCTCACAGAACTTCATCTGAATTTATTATCATTTTGTAGGGTTTTTGTTTTGAAAGCCTCTCACCGGCTCCCGTGCTGCAGTACCACTCTCTGCCTGAACTGATACTGATGCACCGGCGGGGGTGCTGTTTTACCAAAAAAATCCTTATTAAATGCTGTTTAATAAGTGATATCTGGTTGCAAATATTAAGTTAACTATAAAAAAAAATCACATTAACTAAAGTAGAGGGAACATCAGATTACTTTTTAAAATTAATACATTTTTTCCATTACTTTTCATGATGTTTTAGGTTTTTGCCATGGTATCGTTTCAGTATCTGTATCGAAATATTTAGGCAGGGTATCGTATCAAAGTCAGTCAATCTCAAGCACAATATTTACACAGATAGGAGACAGACAAACATACAGAGGGATGTTGTTATTGTTAATCTTCCTGCTCTCAGTGGAACAAACGGATACTTAATGAAAACTAGCTGTAACTTCCTCTATTGCGTCTTGAGGTGACCACACATGCTGTAATTGCAAACCTACACACTGTTCCATTTTTTGCTGGCTGTGAAACCAACAGTTGGGTTCAGTCATTTGTTGATCCCTGCTGCTTGGCTGCCTGCCACAATGACTTCACCGCTGGTGGCACATTCAACCGGCCCAGGAAGTCATCGAGTTTGTCAGCTGGCCACTCACTGAGGTGCAATGTGTAGCTGTTGAGTGCTGGGATGAGTTTGTCAAAAGCTAGATGAAGAGGGTGAGAAAGAGAGAGAGAGAGAGAGAGAGAGAGAGAGAGAGAGAGAGAGAGAGAGAGAGAGAGAGATGAGGAGGAAGGCAAATATTTGAAGAGAGAATAACAGATTGAGGGAGAGAAACAGAAGGAATGACTCATCATTGAGATAGTTTATTGTCTGGATAAGTAGAACATATAAATATTAAGTAAATAAAAGTCACCAATAAAAGTCTTTTCAATTAGCTATGAAGAATATCATTGACAAGTCCATCAGTATGTTGGGTTGAAGTGTAACATAAATGTTCTGTCCCAAGAGAGACATGTTTTAGTGAGTGTGACAAATCAGTGCCATTCACCAGTGATTCTACAGCTTACAGTAGCTCCTTTTCCACCAAAACATCAGAAGCATTCCTGAGTTTTGATGGAGTTTGCTTGAGATCGGAACATTTGATTGACAAGACACGGACAGCATGCGGTGGGCTTGCTGCTCTGTAAGGCTGAATCATATATAGGGAATGCCTCTGCTCTCTCCCCTGAGATGTTTCCAATATTCGGGGTGATTTATTAGAAACACCTTTAAAGATAATGCACTCTCGTGCAACAACACGACAAACCACAGCTTCCAAAAGATCACAAAGTTGCACCTCTCTGACAGTGTGAAACTAATATACCTGCCTTTTATCTTGATAGTTCTTTCTGCTGCTCGCTGTGAAGTTGCACCGAGCACCAGAGTTACATCTAAAATTACCTCGTAGTTCGTCAGACGGTGCAAGATCTTCTATGTGCCGAATGTGATAGGACAAACATATTGTCTATATTAGGGGGCACGTCTGTTAACCATATGTGAAGATGGTGCTCTGCTGCTCAAACATAGGTCAGAGTTGAAAATGTGCCAGTGCAGCAGGACTCCTCTGAACTGCAAATAGACCTTATGCTATAGAATCAGCTAATGGGAACTGTATTGAGGATGGGTGGAAGCTGTCTGTGTAAAAATCTGCATGGATGGCTGCAGATGTGAGCGTTACAGATTGTCCAGTTTCATTAGTCCTGTGATGTCTGATTGTGAGGCAAAATGTTCCTTCTGGTCCAAGTATAAAGTAGATGTGTGCATGCAGTTTACGTTAAATGCTGCCAAAGTTGCGGACATGCTGGGAGCACTGATTAAAGCGTGACAGCCGCTGGTTAGAAAAACCAAAAAGCCTTGACCAGTGTTTTTCAGTTTGCGGTGCACTACTGCTCCTTCAGATTTGCGCACGTGTGCTGTAAAAAAAAATCTGAACTAAAACACATTTTCTATACATTAAGGCGCAGCATGTATAGGCTATATAAGTCAGGTTCATGTTTTGAAATTGAAATTCAGCCATCTAAATTTAGACCGCGTTTGAGTGTGTGTAAAACAATATCCAGCCAGTGCAGTTGCTCCAATTTTCAACAAGCTTTACACACTAAGCCTATAGCTGGGTTGCACCAACAAGGATTATAATTTTAAACCCCATTTAATCATTGTCATCATCATCGTTTAACTTTAAATCACGCCGCACCAAACTTTAAAACTAACTTAAAATTTAAAAAAAGATTGAATTTAAACCTCTTTTTAAACACCGATTCAGTTTTTAAACCTAGATTAAATTTAATTCTGTTGTACCAAAACTTTAAACTCCAATTTAAAATTTGATCCAGGATTAACTTTAAACTTACACTTGAGGAGGTTTAGCTTTTAAAATGGCTGCCTTTTTGAGTCTTTCGAAGAAAGTTAAAGGTGCTAAATTCGAAATTCAGAGCATTAATATAGCAGCAAATAACTATTTACTATTTAAAGATATAGTGGAGAAATGTCTACCTGTGCGTGATTTTAGCACATGTTCGTGCGCGTGAGCATGCCCCACTGACTAGCTCACGGTCGCTGCTCTCACACGGCGTTTACAGCTGATGACGGCATCGTCGCGGAGGCGTAGCCACCACCGTCCGGTTCCACCTCAGGTAAACACTGTTAGCTCTGTCAGCACTTTCGACGTTTTTTTGCTCTGTCAGCGCTGTTAGCACCGTTAGCTGCGAGCCGCCAGCTTGCCGTTGCCATGTTGACAGCCGTTGAGAGGCAATAAAAATGCTCCCAACCCTGTATTTACAGTAGTGCCTTTAAGCGACAGACTCAGCCCAATGGAGTTTTATGATGCTGCTGCTGAATTTATCTGAGGATACCGATTCAGAACAGTTATGGAGCTGAACAGGAAGATCGGACCAACAGGCAGTCTCTTTTTTTCCTTACTATGAAAAAAGTTTTTGCCTTACTGTGCTGTTGTTTTATCTTTTATTATTTGGCCATATTGCTCCATTAATTCGGCCTACAAATTATTCTCTAAGGAGGAGAAATTAGAGCTTCTCTGCCGAGCCATAACGCTAGGCTCATTAACTGAGTTAGAATTTAGGGATATTTTAAATATAACTAAATGTTGTTTCTACAGCAGCAACAGTAATGTTTACAACATAAAACTCACTATATAAACTCATTAGTATCTCACTGGAAACAAGTCTAAAATGTCAATAAAAATAAATAATATCCCTGACATCACAATACTGATGTTATTTAAGTTTATAAAGAATGAAGAACACAGATATCAGTCAGTATCAGTCATTCCTCCTGTCCTCTGTCCTCCTCCCTCTGCTGATGTGATTTACTGCCTGCAGGTACCGCTGGTAGAGAGAGGAGGGGCTGCTTTATGCTGATAAGTTTACAAGAATTTTGAGATACATGGCAAACTAAGCTAAACAGTTAGACTACTTACTGTACAGGCAGCTTTTGTTTTAGCTTGTTTGCACATAACAGTTCGCTATTAGTTGAGCTTGCACTTGTGTAAAACAGCGGCGTGTGCATAGTTGATGAGAGACAGAGGACAGAGCAGATTTAAATATATATTGTTTTTCTACATGTTTTACATGTTCATGTTTGCTGAACAGGTGTATTGATAAAGTATTGGCCTTTTACTTGCAAAGGTTTTATTGCACTTAATCTAACAATTGTAGTTCATCACTTCACTGTCTCTACCGCCGCCTCTCTGCTGCTGTTCGCTGACTTCGCTCCATGTGTGTGCTTGTTTGTGTTTATGCATGTGTGTGTGTGGAGGGCGCAGTTTGACGCAGTAGCTGAGTAGTGAATTAAATGTAGGTTATTGAAAGTGAAAGTAATAAAGGTGCTAAATTCAATATACAGAGCATTGATATTGCAGAAATCCATTATTTGCTATTAGGGCTGTGTTTTGGCAAGAATCTGGCGATACCATAAGTATCCTGATACAGGGGTGACGATTAAATATATTGCGATATATTGCGATACTGCAAGCAAGGCGATATATTGCGATTTTTTTAATTTAATGTTAGGAGAATTGTTAATGTATGTAAATTGCATGATTAGCATAAACTGGGCATGGCTGTAAAGGAGAGACTCGGGGGTACCCATAGAACCCATTTTCATTCACAGATCTTGAGGTCAGAGGTCAAGGGTACCCTGTGAATATCGCCATGCCAGTTTTTCCTGGCCCAAATTTAGAATAAGGATGGATTCTTTAGGTTTCGTCACGGAAGCGTAGCGCACCCTCTGGTTTGTTAGCACACACTGTTAGCTCTGTCAGCACTTTCACCATTATTTGCCCTGCTTAGGGCTATAAGCACTGTTAGCTCACCGTCACCATGATGAGAGCCGTTGAGAGGCAATGGAAATGCTCACAATCCCGTATTGAGCAAAAATGGACCACGTATGATTAAACTATAATGCATGTATTTCATGTCACGTTCGGGTGCTGCACTAAATGTTTCTGAGGGCCACCATTGGCTCGTGGGCTGCACTTTGAGAAACTATCATACTATAATGAATAGCCTATACCATTGCAGAAGAAGAGGCGGCTGCATCAGCTCTGATCACTGTCGCTCATTCCAGCCCTGCATTTTGTCAGGTCTTTAAATGTACACAAACATTGGTCATACTGCAGTAGGAACTATGTGTTTAACATGTATTAGACAAGTTAGACGTAATGGTCTGTTTTTCATTATGATCCATTGTAACAATGAAATTTCATAAACCCTACAATACAATTAAAATGTGCGCAAGACTACGATGCATGTTGGCGTATGGATTTCTATACATTTAAGAAGTGATGTTATAAGTTATATGTAACTGTGTACATAGCAAAATGATTTCAATCAGTTCAAAATATCAAAATATATCTAAATGATTATGGTGTGATTATTTTGCGTGGAACTGTACCAAACAAAGACTTGTTCTTAAGACTGTGGAATACGATTTGTAGGCCGGGACATCTCTGCAGCACCACAATACTTCATTCAGAGTGGTATTTTGACACATACTTTGCATTTAACAAGTATTGCACCTCCTAAGAGTTGGATATTGCACCAGTTCATATTGTGATTTAGATAAAATTCTTAATAATTGTTCAGCCCTACTTGTTGGCTTTTACTTCTTTACAGGCTGAATGAGTTATCTTACTTAAGTGGAAGGATTCTGCTCCTCCATCCCACCCACACTGAATTAGAGACATTATGAATATTATAAATCTATAAAAAAATCCGTTATTCTACCCGGGGACCAGAGAGTACATTTTAGAAAGTGTGGCGCCCCGTCTTGACATTTTTTGAGAAACCCACTACAGTAATATCTGAATATCTGAGTAACAATTTCTTAATTTTCTATTTCCTTTATTTCTCGACTTACTTTTTTTGTAACTATTAAGGTATATTATAGATATTTTCTCTGTATTGCTCTCTAGGCTAATAGGCTACATTAGGCAATATTATGCATAGGGGGATGAAAACCAGGTGTAGCTGGCATACCATCGTGACTGAATGACTGAAGAGGAAACACTGATGTATGTTTCTGATATTGTAAAGTATATGTTAGGTGTCTACCTGCAGATGTTGTCCTTCACACATGTAATTTCGCCCAGATGTTGTGAAGGGGTATTTAAAACCAGTCTCCTACAGGTTAGACTCAGCACGCATCAGCCCACTGTGACTCGGGTTTGTGCTGGGTGAATTTAAGTTGCTGCGGCTGCCGGCTGGGCGTCCGTCTCCCAGAGCTGCCGAGTTCCAACCACTCTCCTCCTGGCGGGGTGGTTTCCTGGCAGTGGGGAGGATGTGAGGAAGATGCTGGTTGTTTTCTCATTTCTGCCACTTTGGAATCAAACCAATAAACAAACTGTAAAAGCGTACAGCCCCCGGTTAGTGGCACAAACACACAGATGGCTAATGTAAGCTATAGGTCGATGCCACATGAGAAGATTATAAGATAGCAGTGTTATTTTGACCGGCTCTAAGAGTTTCAGCAGTTTGGTCGAATTTTGCGTATTCTTGCCCTGCTGATGACTGTAAATTTAGCTTGTACGGACCTCGTAGAAGAGGTGAAATGTGTTGTATTGCTTTCCCCAGCCTTACCTTTGCATACATTTCTAGAACTACTTTGGTTTTTCATGGAAGAAAATTGAGAGTTTGTTTGTGGTGGCTATAAGTCAAGCTGTTGGTTGCTGCTCAACATTCCTTTTGTTTTCTGTGTTTTTTCATTTTTGGTTCATTGCTTGTTTCCGTGCCCGAACCCCACTGTTTAAGCCTTTTCACATTTTGATGTAATAAAGGCAATATATTAGTTGGAGCTCTATTCCTTCCTACATCTGAACTTGTGAAGAGAACAGAACAAAACAAAACAGCATCTCGCATCTTTTAGAAATAAATTCTGAAGTGGATTCTCTTCCTAACTCGTTATATAAGAAGTGCTCAGAGGAAGTGGCCGGACTCCCTGCAGATGGTAGCTGACCAAATCTGCACTGTCATACTGCCATTATTTTAATTTGTGCTACTTTAGCTCAGATTTCTCTCTTTTTAATGACTATTTGACTTACATCAATCCATGCTATTTAGTCAGTATAGCCGGGCAGACAAAGACTTTGTTTAACACCCAGACTGTTGTCAGTGGATTATACTTATCATAAAACATGTTGATCAGTGACACATGTTGCATCCTGATTAGTGCTGAAACAATTAATCAATTATTCGGTCAACAAAAAATGTAATGACAACAATTTTTAGAATAGAATAATCATTTAAGTAATTTATCAAGCAAAAATGGCAAACATTCTCTGGTTCCAGCTTCTCGAATGTGAGGATTTGCTGCTTTTCTCTGTCATATGTTATTTCAAATTACATCTCCCTGGGATTTGGACAAAACAAGCAATTTGAAGAGGCGCTTAAAAATGACTACTTTGGTGCTTTGAGGTAAATGCTACACATCAGCATGCTGACATGCCCACAATGACAATGCTAACAGGCTGATGTATAATGTTTACCATGTTCACCATCGTAGTTTAGTGTGTTAACGTGCCAACATTTGCTATTAGTAACTAGAGACCATGATGCAAAATCAGGCTAGGGGTGTAAAGCTTGACCTCAACATTCATTTTGATGTCAACTTCACACCAGTAAAGTGCATCTTGCACGGTTTTGACGCCATCGTTGCCACAAAATCTGTCCAAAGACACACAAGGTGAAAACAATACCAGCGTCGCTGTCATGGCTGGTGATGATAGGTTTGACCTGATTTTGGTGCTAGAGGAAAAGTCAGGGGATCAAATTTATTACAATTCATCCTGAGGGGGGCACGGATGTCCACACCAAATTTCACAATGATCCAATCAATATTTGTTGTGTAATTTCAATAACAACCAAAAATGTCAACCTGCTAGTGGCGCTAGAGGAAAAGTTAAGCGATCACCAGAGTCAGCAGGATTCTTCATTTAGGGACCATGAACGTCTTAACGAAATTTTATGGCAATCCGTCCAATAGTTAAGTCATTTCAGTCTGGACTAAAGTGGTGGACCTACTTTCCCGATCAGCCAACCAATATATTGATATATATCGATAATAATCGTTAGTGGCAGCTCTTATCCTCATACTCAGCTGGCCATCTGATATTTATCTGTTTGCAAAGATTCTTTAATTCTATAAACTGTCTAGTGTGCCTTCTAAACTTCAGGTATGTTGTTGAAACCTCATTTAAGTGATAAATAGTATTCTGAACGGCTGTACTTTAACATTTTTAACCTGATTGGTGGCAGCATTTTGTTGATGCCTTTGAACAACTACTATAACTGTAGGTTGAATTGTATCACACATCCTAAATCTGTAAATGCAGTGTGCACTTTTCAGCGTTGTTTTTTCAGAATGGGCTTGTGAACATCGGTGAGATGCGTGATATCCCCACAGCTCATCAGAATCAGAGATATTGGCTGTGATGAATGAGTGAATGAACAGCTGGTCCAAACAAACTGATAGAAAGAGTCCTTTGGCCTGAGGAGAATCCATCTGAAGAGACAAACATTCAAATGGGAATGGAATTGCCTTTGGAACAACATTTTGGAACAACATTCCCCCCCCCACACACACACACACACACTTTTGATCTCCCATAAGCTTCAGCTGTATTTTGTAGTTCTAATTAGCAAATGTTAACATGCAAACACACTAACCTAAGATGGTGAACATGACTATAGAGAGGCAAAGTCCCTCCCCTTCCGGTGGACCCCATGGGACCTTATTTCGGAAAAAAATTTTACGGCAGTCAACGGCGAGAGACAAATATTTATTTGATCCTGTTTGAATTGCACCATGAATCACACGTATGATTTTTGTTCTGTCTCTATGGTTCTTTCTGCTGGTTTCAAATGAAGTAAAATATCGTCCATAATAGTGCATGTAGAAACCAAAATTTCAAGCATTTTGCGTAAACTCTGAGTTTGCGAGTATATCAAAATATGTGGAAATTTGTATTTATTTAAAGACTTTTCAGGCTTGAACTCATCAGTGGGGTTGACTGGCATTCCCCCCCCCCACACACACACCCTGTCTCTGTGCTATCTGGCTCCCTGACTGTTTTTTTGTCTCTTGTTTTCAGACTGTCAGGAGCAGGGAGACAACAAAAGCACAAGAGCCATAAACACCAGGATCTGTCTCTGCTGGCATGTTCCAGAGATGTTCAACGATGCAATGAAGACCTGAAGCCCGATAACCCATGTGTGTCCCACCGAACACACACACAGAAGAGTTGCAGACACCAGTGTTGTGTGCGTGGCCGGCCCTGTGTGTGTGTGTTTACACACCGTGCTGAGACTAAAGCACTGTGGAGTCGAGGACTTAAGCTCAAGAGTTATGGTCCAACTGTCCACTTCAGTCTACCTGTTGGGAGGCCTTTTGGGTAAGAGACATCTGCACACGCGCGTGTGTGTGTGTGTGTGTGTGTGTGTGTGTGCGCAGTTGCCCCTTCTGTAATTGGTGCTGAGCTGGGTTTTGTTTGTGTCCAAGTGTAAAAGGGCAGTGTGTATCTGAAAGGTACAACAAAATCAACAGGTTCAGTTGAGGTTGATATGATGCTTCAACAGTCTGGCAGAGTTAGACAAATCAAGTGTGCAGCTTCCAAAATTCACTGTTATTTTAGTATGAAATTCCCTCTTTGTTATGCAATGGACGGCGTTTGCTTGCTGAGCCACGGCAGAGGGAAAGTAACACAAAGAGGGAATATTAAAAAGACTAACTTTGGAACATACCAGCTTGATTTGTCAAACTCTGCCTTTTATTAACTTTTGCTTATCTTTAGAATCTTTGTTTTTACACAGAACGAGGACTGTAGATTTTGTCCCCCATCACTTACATTGAAATTGTTTTAAAAAGGGATCTCTTTGTGGCCAGCAATTGCAGCGACCAATAACTCTTTCAGTTTACATATAGGCATATGAGTATTTAAAAAAAAAAAAATGCAATTACAATTAACCATATGATTGGTCATGCACATTTTTATCTGTACAAACTGTACCTTATAGGAACATTTGTCAAGTATTTAATACTCTTATCAACATGGGAGTGGGCAAATATGCTTGCTTTACACAAATGTATGTATATATTTATAATTGGAAATTAATTAAATTACAAATATTGTCTAGAAACCCTCACAGGTACTGCATTTATAATTTATAATAGTCAAATCATAACATGACAAACTGCAGCCCAACAGGCAACAACAGCTGTCAGTGTGTCAGTGTGCTGACTTGACTATGACCTGCCCCAAACTGCATGTGATTATCATAAAGTGGGCATGTCTGTAAAGGGGAGACTCGTGGGTACCATAAAACCCATTTTCATTCACATATCTTGAGGTCAGAGGTCAAGGGATCCCTTTGAAAATCGCCATGCCATGTTTTCCTCACCAAAATTTAGCGAAAGTTTGGAGTTTTATTTATCGTCCTTCATGACAACCTGGTATGACATGGTTGGTACCGATGGATTCCTTAGGTCTAGTTTGATATGATGCCAGTATCTTCACACTAGCTTTAAAACTGAGCCCGCTACAACCTAAAAATCGCATAATTAGTAGCGTTAAAACGAATTTGTGGTAACCCATTATTATTGTGTTAACTTTGACAGCCCTAATGTGAACCTATCCTTTAATTCTAACAGTTTATTCTGACAATTCAATTCAAACTTTATTTCAGACACACAGGAGGGTCCATAGCAATAAAAAAACAAAAGAAAAGTAAGGCAGAGCGCATCTGTGTTATTCACAACCTTTATGAAGCAGTAGAGTGAATGCCTGCAGGCTGCAGTAACGATGTGTATGTTCCATTGGCAGACCCTAATTTGAGAGTGTCAAACAGTGTCAAGGCATTGTGCATGCTGTATCTGATGTACTAACTTCTGATTTTTGTCCTGCACCAACAGCAACAGGCTGTAAATAACTACACAAACATATTTAAACTTGTCAACTCAGTAATTTGTAACCCTACAGCTCTATTCCATATCTTTTCAGTAACTCAGTACTCCACATACAGGCACCGTAGGTTTGCAGGAGTGTAGGAATAAGTGACGTCCTGCGCTAACAAGGCACTTCACAAACAGTTCACGCGTACTAAAGACAAATTTGTTTTCACCTGTTAAACTGCTGATAGTTTTGGTTGAATATGATATTGTGGGACAGAAAATGTGTTGCTTCCACAATTAATAAGGTATGTGTGACAGGATTTGTCAGTGTTCTGCTGCAGTCTGGTCAGTGGCTAAGGCAATGCGATTATTGCTTTAATCTGTTTTGGCAGCAGTTGATATCATTGTTGCATGTAAACATAGTCAAACACTGTTAGTTGTAACAGCACAAGGCTATGCCATGAGCCTTTCGAAAATGTCCTTATATGCCTTGAAAGCACATTTGTGCTACTGTACAGTATACTCATGTTTAGTTGACCTATGGACTACGGAATAGCAGGTTGCTTTTAGGAGAAGCTGCTCGGGTGCACGGCCTGTAGATATTTAAACAAATCTGGTTATGGACACAACTAACTAAATCTGTTGATTATTTTCTACATTAATCGATTAATCCATAATTCTGTAAAATGCCAGACCTGTGTGTCGTACATAGGCTACTGTATTATTGAAAAATCATTGAGGATGTTTGTGAATCATTAGTGCGTTCTGGAAATTAGGAATATCAATATTTCACCCTGCAGTGTTCATTTTTTTATGAATTTCTATTTCCATATTTATTTTTAGTATTATCCTTAGTTCAACAAGCGAGGGAGGGAGGGAGGGAGGGAGAGAGGGAGAGAGAGAGAGAGCAGTGATAGTGGAGCGAGCTAAAGTGACTGAAGAGAGGGAGTGGTGTTAGTGAAAACAAAGCAGTGAATCAGAGAAATAAATTATTTTCTGATTGTTTCACAACGCACCAAAGAAAAGCAGGCACTTAATCAAAGTACACAAAGACAATATCAAGATAACATTATACTAAAACTATTATTAATTGCATTTTCTTCTTCACATGACGTGTCATCACGAATTGTCTATCGATACAGGTATGTTCACATTTTCACCATTACCTGATAAATAGCTTGGAATGCACAGTGCGTGGGTGTTTTCATCATTTTGAAACCCTGTCATGGGTAGAAAAATGTCGACATGCTTGATTTAGATTTTTTCAGCCTTTTTCCTATTTCCTGCCTGTTTTTCTTTCTAAAACAAGATAAGTTTGACAGGGTCGTAACCTTTGTGTCACAGAGCCTGGCACCATGTGTGGGCTGTTCACCTTCAACCATAAAAATACCAGTAGTGTATGCCCCTCAGGCTAGGCACCTTAACTGACCTCCTTGTCTTGATCCATAAAAAACATGACTGTTTGTCTTTGTGAGATAGATAAGGTTTGAAGAGTTCAAAAAAATTTAACCTCTCTTAACTTGACTTAGATAATTTGTTCGAGAATAAATACTGCTGAATCAGCTGAGGAGATTAATGAAGACAACATGACCTCAGGTTAACCTCCCTTGACAGGCTTTAGTTTTGGACCATTTAAATGACAACCTTTTCCCCATGCAGTCAGAGTGTAGTAGGGTGAAGACAGGTTTATATGTATATATATATATATATATATATATATATGCCATCACCATATAACACCATCCTAAAATCTGTGAACAAAGTAAAATTTTAGCATTGGTAAATATGTTTTAACCTCTTCCAGTGTGTTTTTACTTGTATCAGTGCACCAAAACCACAAAAAATATGAATTTTCTCACTAACCGCTAGAATCCGGGTAAATTGTTGGCAGCGGCGGGTAAAATCGGCAGGCCATCTGCCACTTTGGCAGGCAGGGAAAACGCTAATGATGGGAATAGAGAACCAATTCCCGTTAAGAACGGGTTCTTACTTGTCCAATTTCTCGGAATCTCATGCCTCTGTGACTATCGATTCCTCTGCATTGATGCTTTTCCCACAGTTACGCATGCAAAAAAATGAGAAAAAAAAGCACTCAACAGCATGGCGCTACTAAACCTGAGGGAATACACCCTATTTTTCCCCTGATAATGCTACACTGTGAACAACAAACCTGTGTTGAAATCAGCAGGAGGAGAGTTAGTAACGTTACCTGTTAGCAGCTGGTGGGCAGCACAGTCCTGCTTGGATAAATCATGGAACTACTTACATTAACGGAGGTGCCATTCAGTTATTATTATGAGGCGTTCTGTTTTCACAGTAATATAAAATATATATGGGCTGCATGGTGGTGCAGTGGTTAGGAGTGGTTTTCTCCGGTTCTCTGGTTTCCTCCCACAATCCAAAGACATGCAGGTTAGGTTAACTGTTGACTCTAAATTGCCCGTAGATGTGAATGTGAGTGTGAATGGTTGTCTGTCTCTATGTGTCAGCCCTGCGATAGTCTGGTGACCTGTCCAGGTTGTACCCCGCCTTCACCCAATGTCAGCTGGGATTGGCTCCAGCCCCCATCTTATGATCAAAACATTACAGCCTATGGAAACAATATACTTCGATCTCTTTACCAATGATTGATTTAAACTGTCAACACAACAGTCAGTTTACTACAAACACACAGTCTGACATCTGTTATATATTTGTCTCAGATGTCCTTAATGACAGAACACAGTACTGTACAAAGAGAATATTGATACAATGCATGTGTCATCAACTGTGTGAAGTGTCAGGGTCAGTGTATCCTGGCAGTCTTGTTACTCAGGAATGCTTTGTGGTGTAATATACAGTGCAGACTGTCAAGAGAGAGGAGAGAATTTGTGGCTTTTTCCCCTAAGCAATGCAAATGTCCAATCTGGCCAATCTGCTTTTATTTTATTTTGCCAGTTTGATAAATGCAATGCCCGTTAGATCAATCAATATCATTGTAAAGTGTTTATATATATATAAATATATGTACTGTATGGTTATGCTCTTGAGATCAAGCTGAATCTACTGTGACATTTGGGGTCCACATTCAGCTAGAGTGCAATAGCCTATAATGATTAAAATAGCCAACTGAGTCAGTAATCGTGGTTTTGGCACTTTCTTTATTTAATTCTGCTCACTTGCAGCTGACTCACATCAAGAAGGTTCTGGGTTCAAACCAGATCGGATCCAACTGGGGCCTTTCGGGTCCGCATGTTCTCCTTGTGTGTTCACAAAGGTTTCCTTCTGCAGTCCAAAGAAATGCGGGTTATGTAAACTGAAAACTAATTATGTGAACATGAGTGTGAATGCGTTTGTTCGTTTTGTGTGTTATCGCTGTGATACTGGTGACCTGTCCAGCTGTTTCCCTGCCACTTTGTTAATGCATGCTGTGATAGGATCCAGCTGTGCTGCAGCCCTGAACAGGATAAGTGATAATAGAAAATGGACAGATTGAAAAATGTCATGGCTGTCAGAAAGGGTTGATGAGGTTGTTAGAGAATACATCACGTCACCCATTGATTTGTAGAAGAAAGTACCAAAACCGTGTACTTTTTTTTTACCTCACTATGACTAGTTTTTGCGGGGTTTTCTACATTTTAGAATTAAAGAACAGCACTCCTGCCTTTAACCTCTCCTCTCCCCTGCAAATATAGAGATATGCATCTTTGAGTACTCAATGTCTGACCTGACATATTATAGATGCAAGTTTCTTGCTGTGTATGTATTTCAGTCAGGAGAGCCTGATCAACTACATGTTAGTTTAGAAATGTGAAGTCTTTGGCGATTAGACCCCGTCGTGTCGTCAACATTTTAAGGGGGTAGTCATGAGTATTACGGGAGGTGGTGGTGGTGGTGAAGAGATGAGGAGAGTTGGCTGAAGATCTGGATGGATGAGATGTGGAGCAGGGCTTCTGATGAGCTCAGCAGAAGGAACCCTGGGCGCTGGATGTGATGAGAACTGGAGGTGAATGGGGAAGAGGATGGTCGCATCGATTTTACACTGAAATGACAACTGACAGCAGCCGACAAAGGAACTGTTTTGAAGTTTGACAGCAACAATATGATTGGCTCAGGCAGATTGTGGCAAAATCTGATCGGTTTAACTGAAAGAGTGAATGCCCTTAGTCAGCTGATTGAGTGGAAGCGAGAGAGCAAGACAGAGAGAGAGAGCGAATGAATGAGAGCATAAAGACTCCTGACAGAACTTACTTCCTAAGCTTCATGTGTATAATGGGGTTGTTAAGTTGGAGGAGGATTAATTTAGTGTAAATGTTTTTGTGGGAATGTGGTTGATATAGGACACAGATTCCATAAACATGACAAAAAACAAGACTCGGTCAAAACCGAGTATATGGCTGGACCGTGTGTAGTCAGTCTGTGAATTTGTGACTAAATTGTTATACGAATAGTCAGTTGTCATGTCTATAATGTTAAATGCAGCAGTACATGTCCACCAGGTCCGGCGAGGACGCTAGGAGACGCGCTGCTCCGCTCAACTGGCTGTTGAAGCGGTGACGTACCTGGAATGTACCTGATTGGTCCTTGGTTTTCTGCTTGCCGTTTGTTTGACAGCTTGTTCCAAGTTTTGTGAGCCGGACGTGTCGCACTGGATGGGCTCATTTCCATAACGGACTGTTTCCCGCCTTTTCATTTTGAAAGAGCAACGGCCAATGAGGAAACTTCAACACTCAGTCAGTCAGTCAGTCACTCACTCAATGACAGACTTTTGCATTTGTAGGGCTGGCATTCTGTGGTCCAGCCAAAAATTCTTGTGGTGGATTAAAGACCGAACTCAGGGTTCATTCAGTTCAAGGAGAGTCTTCTGTGTGCAAATCAGAGGAACTTAGTTTCAACTCCTGTGACAAACAGTGCAAACTCAAGGAACTCAGTTCCACTACATCAGTGTATCCATCTCTTGCTGTTGGATCACCCACCCCGTGTGCCTCATGTGGTCATCTCCCAGGGGCCAAAGACATAAGAGGATGGTGGGTCTTTTAGCAAATAGGGTGGATGTACAATTTGGCAGTTCTACAGATGACGCATCAGCGACTACGTTTACATGCACACTAATTTTGCATTATTCTGAATATGACAATATTCTGAATTTGACACGGGTCATGTAAACAGCATATTCTGTTTTGATATTCTGAATTAGGCCTTATTCCGAATGGAGCATTTTCCAATTAAGTCATGTGGGATATGCCAATATTATTCGGGTTTTAAGAGCATTCTTCGGACATGTCTACAGCGAATATGTCTCTCAATTGGGTTTTTACGGCAGTTTGCGACACACAGTTTGCAGCCAGCTCCGTGCGTTGTACACAAACCAACTAGCCGACAGTTTGCAAAGATGCATGCCCAAAAGAAAACCCCACATTTTTGGTCAGAAGGAGAAACACACCTACTTTTAAACATTATGAAAGACTTGGATATCAACAGGTTTTTGGAAATGCGGAAATATCGCAACATGGACCTTTTCAAAAAGGTGGTTGAAGGAACGAACGAGGGAGGCTGTGTTCGCACGGTCAAACAAGTCCGCCACCGGTTACGTTAATCGGAGTACGCACAGCTGCATGTAAACGGGAATATTAGTGAAATATTAATTTTCATTAGCCATGTGAACAGCTTAGTAGGAATATTGTCTTTTTAGGATTAAGGTAAACATGTAAACGTAGTCACTGTTGATGCTGTTCATAAGCTGCTTCTCTTCCCAGTACCCATAGCTCACTGGCACAGATAGCACACTGTTAGATGTTAGGGGTGGGAGCATTTGAGTTTGTGGATAAAAAAATTGTACCCGAATAGTTGTTATATGGTAAGAAAAGAGCATGGTGAGAATATTGTTGAGATGACTGTGAGGTTAGTTACATATCCTTCAGCCCATGTGTCAGTTCAGCGGTAACTTTTTACAAAATCTAAAGTATTCCCACAGCACTAAATGAACTTAGTGAAGGTGGAGATCGTCTTTCTCCCTCTAAGAGAGAACCAGCAATTTGTTGGCCAAGAGCCAGAGTCACATTTCAGTTTTAAATGGTATACCCCTCACCTCCTGCAAAGTGCCTCTCTCTGTGTGTGTATTATATGTCTGTGAGTGAGAGGAGAAATAAGAGACGGTGAGAGAGCAGGAAATTTATGAGAAAAAGTGAAGCTACGGTATAAATTTAAAGTGTGGCAACTGCTCGACCCACTTACACTGACATGATTTTAAATGATTAACTATCTTCACCAGTCACATTTAAAGCTGCTGAAAGTTGTACAGAGCTGCGTTTGCATCTGCAGAACTAGCAACTGTTTCCACACTAAAATAATATTAAAAGTATTGCTTAAAGGAACAGTGTGAAACTTTTTAGCGGATCTATTAGCAGAAATGGGATATAATATTCATAAGTATGTTTTCATTAGTGTATAATCACCTGAAACTAAGAACCGTTGTGTTTTCGTTAGCTTAGAATGAGCCCTTCATATCTACATAACGAGCGGGTCCTCTTCACGGAGTCCGCCATGTTGCTCCGCCATGTTTCTACGGTAGCCCAGAACAGACAAACCAAACACTGGCACTAGAGAGGGCTTTTCGTGTTTTTACGTTATCTCAAGGTCACCGTAGTGCTCAGACACGCTTGTGGAACTGTGGCAACTTGAACCGCAGAGTGCAAAACCATGGTACCGCTAGCTGCGGTCTGACTTTTGTTGCTCCTAAAGTAGTGTTATTATGTTAAGGATGGCCTCTGAGCGAGGCAAACGGCGTTACCATGGATTTGCACTCAGCCAACCCGTTCTCACTCCCAACTCGTCAGATACCGTCAGATGGTAAGTGCCCCTCGGCATCGGAAACCGACACACGGAGGCACCCTTTAGCAACAGTATGACGAACCAGGCTTTTAACTAACTCCAATGTAAACGTCGTTATTCGGCGGTCGAAGCAAGTGGCATTATATTAATAGCATGAGAGTCCGCTAAGGGCGGGCAGGAGACTGGAGTTCTGATTAGCTTAACACAGATCATGTCTATCAGAAACATTCCCTGTTGGCTCTTCCTTTAGAATATTGACCCCTTTAGTCCTGTTGTATCCCACATTGCTATGTCCAACACCTGCAGCAAAGGGCATATCTAAAGCTTTCTTCACCCTTGACAATCATGTGATTATATAACCCTCATAATTGTCTGGCTTTAAAAGCATGCTGACAAACTAAAGTGAAGAGAAGCATTGATCAGGGATTAACCCGGGACTTAACTCAGGATTCCCAAATCATCAAGGTGAAGGTTCTCCCATCCCTGCCTCCCTAATTACAGGATACCCCCAGTAAACCAGTTGTTTCTAGGCACAATAACTCAGTCAACACATTTACTGTTCAATTTTTCAACTGTACTGAACGTTTACCTGCAATACCTCCAAAGAAACCTTATGATCAAAGCATTCGACCTGTCGAAAAAATGCAGACACATTGTACTTTGATCTTTTTACCGACGATGATTGATTTCAAACGTCAAGACAAGAGTCAGTTTACTACAAACACAGTCGGACATCTGTTATATATTTGTTTCAGATGTCGGTAGTAATGCAAGAACACAGTACTGTACAATATCCTATGGACCCTTTGTAAAACTTTTGAAGCATATATATTGTAGCTCAGTTTAGCAGAAATAAAATGCAACATGCTGTTAAAACCCCCTGAGACCCGTGGGATCACGGGCGATCCTGGTTCACTTTTCAGCTATAGTGAAGATACAGATATCATATTAAACTACAAAAACCTAAGGAATCCTAAGGAATGAATGATACCAACCATGCTGGATTGTCGGGAAGGAGGCTAAATAACGCTCCAAATTTAGGCTAAATTTTAACGAGGAAAAACTGGCATGGCCATTTTCAAAGGGGTCCCTTGACCTTTGACCTCAAGATATGTGAATGACAATGGGTTCTGTGGGTACCTACGAGTCTTCCCTTTACAGACATGACCACTTTATGATAATCACATGCAGTTTTGGGCAAATACAATGCAGATGTTTGAATGCAGTTTAAATTTTCGCCTAATCTAAAATAGGATTTGAATATTTCTGCATACTGGGGTCTCTAAACAGTCTTGGAATTAAATAAATTGGGTATCACTGTAAAGCTGAAACTCTTGCAGATCCAAAGAGCCCAATTGTATTCCTGTGTGATGTTAGTCCCCATAGAAGCCATTTCACTGTAGTGAGACCGGTTTTTAAAACTTGACCTTACCTGTGGTGACCTCTAGGATAATCACAGCCTCATTAAACTTTACAACCACAAACTAGAGACCTATAGCATTCAGAGGATGGATGGCTTTCCTAGGTAGATTGACAATAAGGGGGTTTATGAGCAGTTTCCAGAACAGAAGTGCTCGCCATCCAATCGGCCGAAAAATGCAATTCCTCCAGAAATCTCCAAATGTCAAAGGTTTTTGATACCAAATCACAGCATGGCTTTTTCGATGGTATTCCTCAAGGTCTTGGTGTCTTAATGTGGTATTTATCAATTCTGAAAACAAATGGTATCAAGCCAAAAATTGCTGCAACAATTTACGAGACATAAGTGAGCATGGTAATGATCATCACAAACTTATAGTATCATGTTCTACACTCTTATACACTTTCACAATTTATTTTAAATTGATTAATTCATTTATTAATTCATATTTATTTCTTAGTAATGACTAGATGACACACATTGCTGAGCTGCATCTCAAATTAATCAGGTTCCCAGCTTTCAGATGATGTACACCACTTCTATGTGGCATCTACTGCTGACTATTTATCTACCCCTGAACATCCCCTGCCCTTCACCTCCCACCTCTCTAAAAAAAGAGGGCAGAATGTTAAGGGGTTAAGACCAACAATGGCGAGCAGCCAAGCCAACTGCTTGGCATTTCTTGTCTCTTTACGGCTGCTTTGTGATATGATAAACAGGGATGTTTGAATAAAGCAAACTCCCTCCCTCCACCCCTTACTCCCACCCCTAAATCCTCCCAGGTATTTATTGGATGCGTTCAGCCCGGGCCCGGTCTCCTTGGCAACAGGACCTAGCAGGGAGACACAGGAAGCTCTGGGTACTAGACCTGTGTATGTGTGTGTGTGTGCTCTTTATCTGCTTCCCTCTGGAAACGCATGCAGGCACACTGTCCTCCATGGCTCTGCTGCAAGGACACGACTCCTAATAACCCAATGTCACACTGACAGTAAACACCTACTGTACACAAGCTGACATAGGAACATTATGTTCAAAAAATAGGAAAACAAAAGCAAACACATAGATGAAACAAGATACACATATAGCTAATCACATGTGAATAGAAGCCTGCTAGTATGAATAGAAGCATGCGGCTCTATATGGCAGGTACATACATATATGCATGACAACGTCAAAGAAAACCTCAGTAACGCTGTACTGGAATAGTACAGTGTGTTATGTAATAAGCAGATGGATACAACAAGCCGCACACTCTATGGGAATAAAAAGGCCTGAAAAATGTTCAGTCAACATTACAGTCCTCAAAGAGAGGAGCATCAGTTCCCATTGATCCATCGGACCATCAACTTATCCACCCATCCATGTCATTCAAGACATTAGTATGAACGTGAATGAATTACTACACAAAATATAGATAAATTGCTCCGCCAGCATTTAATTTCTTAAAACCACAGTTTCACATCTGAAAAATGGGCGCTGTGGGAATAACTGCTACATCACAAATTATCACCGTTTGCCCATCAAATGCTCCAGAGCATTGGGCAATCTAGACACAGTGAAGCATGAAGTGTGAAGTGTAAAATAGCATAATTTCCATTGGGGATGGGGTGGACACTTTTCAAAATCCCACCTCAGGTTGATTTTCTTACTGAAAATGATCCTCAGACTGTCCAGCCACCTTAGTCCAGACGAGAGAAAAGAGGTGGAATATGTTGATATGCTCGTTGGTGTCCTTCAATTGTTACCTTGCACTTAAGTAATAAGTTTACATGGCATTTCAATTACTTTTTTTTGTTATACTATTGTTATACTAACCAATTTCATCATAGTTTGCAAATGTTAGATTCCTATGTCCATACACAACCCGATATCACGCCAAAGCGTGTAATAGACCCGCCTGTCCACAGAGGATAGCATGTCAGTGTCAAGTCTTACCTCACCGAAGCGTGAATATTAAACGTGTGTATGAAGGTGCAGTACCAGCAGGGGGCAACAAAACCACTTAGTTAGGGTAAGGCAACAAAAACAGTTAGTTAAGATCAGGCAACAAAACCACTTAGTTAGGTTAAGGCAACAAAAACAGTTATAGGTTAAGGCAACAAAACCGCTTAGTTAGGTTAAGGCAACAAAAACAGTTATAGGTTAAGGCAACAAAACAGTTTTAAGTTTAGGCAACAAAACCACTTAGTTAAGATCAGGCAACAAAACCACTTAGTTAGGTTAAGGCAACAAAAACAGTTATAGCTTTAGGCACCAAAACCACTTAGTTAATATCAGGCAATAAAACCACTTAGTTAGGTTAAGGCAACAAAAACAGTTATAGCTTTAGGCACCAAAACCACTTAGTTAATATCAGGCAATAAAACCACTTAGTTAGGTTTAGGCAAAAAAAACACTTAGTTAGGATCAGGCAACAAAACTACTTAGTTAGGTTAAGGAAAATATCATGGTTGGCCTTAAAATAAGTATGTAAACTAAGTTAAATACGTATGAAAACAACGTAACATAAGTGCGAAAAACATGTCACAAACGTCACTAACGTAACTTACAAAACAAATCAACAGTCTCCTGGTTGAAAGTCCTGGATCCATCCACCTCCCCTTGCCTCCCACCATAAGCGGTCTTTCTCACTTTTTATTTTACGCCACTAACTCTGAGCGTAGCATATTCACGCGGATGCATTTACATTGCAGTCACTACAGACTACATGGCGTATAAATGACACGCCTATAGCAAGAACGGCGTTCTTATTGCACGCTTTTTGCCTTGCGCATCATAGTGTCATTCACACGCCTTTTGCTGCGACCGGGGCTGCTATACAGTATATGCAGGATATGGATGTAAATGCACAGTGCTGTGAAAAAATAACAAAGAATCTGCTCTTATGCAATTATTACCTGCAGTCTGAGCTTGTTCTTACTCATACTCATTGTGGTACTCAACATGCAGTTTGAGCTTTTCCTACACTTTGAATACCTGTCTACAAAGACAGCGGAAGAGAGATACTGTCAGTGTGTTAAAAGGTTAGAAGCTGGAGAAGCGTGTGGTGTGTTGCTTATACAGGAGGGAAAAGAAAGAGTCTTGTCCTCCAAATGAACTGTCTCCTTAGAAATCAACGGAAGATTTGCTCATAAAATCGTTCTGAATTGCGAACGCAACTTGAGACAGAAAAAGTGGCGGGCAAAACAAGGAACGGGGGCTTGACAGAAAGTCAGTGAGAGAAAAAAAACAGAGATGAGACTAGATAGGAGCCTCTCAGAAGCATTAACTACTCAGAGAGAGACGGTGAGGGAGGCAGTGTGTGAATTAGAGTCTTTCTTCTCTGGCGCCTCGAGGGAGGAATGATATATTCAATTTGGGTTAAAAGAATGCGTTTAGAAAGGAAACACTACCGACGGGCCCGGGGTGCATGCAAGACACGCATTGGGAGGATTAATGCCTTTTCTGTGTTTCTCTGCTGGATGGTAATTGAGAGATTCAGGAGTGGAGCGTTTACTGAGGCAGATCAAGGCTACAAGCTGTCAATGAAAACTACAAACATGGCCACAAGGGCAGCTGACTGTCACTCAAAAACTGCAAAAAAAAAAACATACTCAGGAGGAAGGAGACCACGTTCCCCTTTTTGGCTTCATCTCCTTCTTTATTTCTTCATCCTTTCTTTCTCCTTTTTTACCTTTTCAATCACATCTCTCTTGTTTCTCTTGACCTCCCTCTCTCTCACATCTCAAACTTTCTACTAATCATTTCATTGCTCTCCTCCCCTTTCATCTCTTCCCTCTCTCTGGGGCGATGACTGACTCCGAGGTGCCAGTTACATGGCTTGCTAGGGTAACATTAGCCCGCTTATGTAACGAGACACTACAAGCAGAGGAGGGCACGGCACCGCAGGTTGTAGGGCCGCTCATATGTATGCATGGGCGTACGCCCACCGGTGTCATTTCACTTTAGTACATTATGAGAGAGCAGTGGAGCATATAAGCACTTTCAAAGCTTCAATTCCTTCATGCAATCGAAAATCTATTGGTTTAGCTCGACTGTAACAAATGATTTGACTCAAATAATTCAAAAACAAGCACTTACTTTGTGATAACCCATTTGATTCTGTGTAACTACAAAAACAGAGAGCTGAAGTGAAACCAAAACTTCTGGGTTCTTTTCCAGAAGTAAGACCATCACAAGATAGACCAACGTATTCTCAAACGATGGTTTGTAGGATATCTTACGAAAAAGTTCCTCCTTTTTCGTTCGTTTTCCTACAAATGTCCAGCAACACGTGTCAATTTACACTCGTTACATACAGTCTTTTCATCTTCCTTAGGTTTAGGAAACAAAACTACGGAGTTAGGTTTAGGAAAAGATCAACTTGGTTACAAGGATTAGGCAAAAAAACTAATTAGTTAGGTTTAGGAAAGGATTGCGGTTTGGGTTAAAATAACTCTGCAAGTGGCGTTACTTAAGTACGTCACTAACATGACAAATAAATCAACATTAACTTCTGTTTTCACACGGGACACGAACGCCGGTCTCCTCCTATGCAGCGTTCACCACTATTTATACTTCCTGGTTCATAATTACGTGAATTACACACAAATTGATTTCGTGGGATATATACAAATTACCGTGCATTATTTTTTGTAGGTATAGCTACGAATAGTGTATGACACCAATCTGGGATAGTCATAGGCGAACAATGGGAATAGACAGTTGGATGATTACTAGACAGCGGAGATTACAAAAATAAAAGAGAGTGTGGTTGGATATCATGGATGAGGGAGAAACAATTTGCTATGCTCACTGCCACACTGGATACATTTAATTGCAGTTTTTTTCAATGCTAACGAATAAATTGTTGAGAATTCAAATTCTAACATCAAGTTGATACTTTATATACTTCTAATTATCTAAGAATATAGATTGTAAACCGCAGCAGCATGTTTCGTTTTTAAGACAGACTGATGAAAGAAATGATCAGTAGCCGTGTTTCCATTCAAATATTTGTATAAGTATCGCGTTAGAAAAGCTGTATGGAAACGGAAAAAAAGTTTTTACACTCACTTGAGGTGTTTTTTTGCCTTTGTTGAAAAAGAGTCGATGCGTTAAATGGGTTATGGCAATGCCTTTGCCGAATAAGTGAGTTATGAGTGACGTGGCGAACATTTAAGTCACATGACTGATCAGCTGTTTCTGCTGTCGGCCGTCTTCTCGGATATTCCCATAACGTGTGAATGCTTGTCTTTGTCTCAATTAAACAATTAAAAGTTGCTCAATTGAAACAAATGGGTTAAATGGCCAAGGCAACTTCTTCTTCTATGATCTGTTTACTGGCGGATTACAGCCACGCGTCCTGTGGCGCCAACTTCGGACCAAACTACGCTGTAGCCGAGTTTATTCGCTACAAACCAGTTGATGGAAACAGGCCTAATTCGCATTTTCTTTTTTTGCGACATTTCAAAAGTTTGATTAAAATACGCTTGACAATTGAATGGAAACATGGCTATTGAGTTACAGAAGTAGGAGAAAAAAAGCAGGACTTTGCCTGTCATTACAACCCAGGAACCTGAATAAATGAAAGTGTGCTTCCAACCAAGTGAGGTTAAAGTATCAGTTTTGCTGCTGAGCTAAACTAATAATACATACATCAGGAAAGGGAATACATGATGAAAGCACAGCAGCAGGTCCTTGCACTCATTCAGGCAGAGGCAGATTTCCCCGCGGAGTGTGGGCGTCCTCGAACTCTGTGGAAACGACCTCCTTTGGTGTGTGGGTGTGCGTGTACGGTACAAAGTGACTGGGAGGGCAGAGCAGGTGGGGGGTGGGGCAGCTGCTGCTGGTGGAAATGGTGCACAGCAGCAGCAGCACTGCGCAGCTTCTCGACCACCAGACAGATGTGCAAAGAGCCGCAGTCCCACATGCTTATTACCTACCAAGGGCAAGGCAGGGGAGCCACACACACACACACACAAACATGACCTCATATAGAGCAAAATGCACCACAAGGACACATGAATGCCATCATATCTGAGCAGCTGTACTCCACACACACACACACTCAGGCCAGATGTGCATGTTTTGTACTAGCCCAACACAAATTCAAAGGGCGACTTCCTCATCAACACAACAGACATACAGAGACATTAAACTCTATATGACCCAAAAGAAGAAGGCAGACGGAGACGTACGGAGCACGATGTGGAGCTACAGCGGAAGAACAAAGGAGTCATTTTTGTCAACCATCCCTGAGAGGCGTGTGTGTGACAATGAATCAAGCCTGTCTCACCACTCCACGAGTGTGTGTGTGTGTGTGTGTGTGTGTGTGTGTGTGTGTGTACAGTACAGCAATGCAGTGGAGCAAACTGAAAACGCTGCTTCTTTAACTAAAGCCCCAACGTCCTGCTGCCATTGAATCCTTTCTGTCTGAAAAAACTTGATTTAGCTTTGACACCCCAAAACCGCAGGATGGCTCCAACATACAGACTGAGAGTCAAGATTCAAAGTAAATTATAAAACGGGTAGCTCAAATCAAGCAATTTGATTGGTTATTTCCGTGATTATAATACCCAACATAACACTGCTATGACATCTAATTCCTTTGCACTTTCAGTATCTGAGAAAAAAAAAACCGACTAATGTGTTGTCATGGTTGCTTAGCGACAGGGTCACGGAGGGATCACTTCCGTCAACATGGAACATGTTACAGATGCAAAGTAACAAAGTTGGCTGCTAAAACCAAAGCCTCCAGGAAGAGCGCCGGGCTGTGAAGCAAATTTTCGTAGTGGCGAACTGCGGTACTACAACTTGCGTGTCCGTCACTTAATGCCATTAGGCCCAAAAATACTTTTTTCCATAGACTTGCATTGGGAAAGAGACGTCTGTAACTCAGTGGATAATTTCTTTTTGAGGTGATTCACCTTCCCAGTATGATCACTTGAATAGCCCTTATTTAAATCATTGGTCCTAAAAGTTGTAAAATGCACTAATGGCTGAATCCAGAGTTATTTCCCTTGCTCCGTTCATGTGAATGAGACCCAGACCGAGGCTGGAGCGAGGGCTGGGAGGCGGAGTTTAAAGGAAGCGCTACTGTGCCTGTTTTATGGTACTTTATCACTCGGCAGTCGAGCCATTTTGGCTCCATGCACCGCCTCCAACGCTGTGTCCAGTTCTCTTTATACATCCATGATACCAAGTAACAAAGTTAGCTGCTAAACCCGCTACAAAATGGAAACATTTAAGGTTAACATCTACGGAGGAGTGGATTGAGCTGTGCCCATCTCCAGAAAAATCCACCTGAATGACATACTGTGCTACATAAAGATGAGGTTCCACAATGTTACCCAGAATATGTAAGCAAGCAGGAACGCAGCAGAAATACACCAACCACTGCCTCCGCAGCACCACAATTCAGATCTGATGCAGGTCTTGACAACAGAGAGATTATGGCCGGAAGGAAGTGGGACCCAGCGAAAAGTGGAGCGACATCCCAGCCACGCCAAGCAACACGCTGGTCAGTTCTTCAGCGGTTGAACAATAAATGTCAACATACAAATAATGTAAATAAAGAGCCAAATAAAGAGATCAATATAACGCTATCCTGAGATGAAAAAAGAAAAATGCGAGCTGCTAGTGTACGTTCCCTAGCAACCACAGTTCTAGCAACCGCCTCGGTATGTGCAGGCAGGAGGACCTATTTTATTGTGAACATTATTATTTATTCATAAAAAAAACTATTTAAATTGGAATGTGTCTATAACTTTCATAATGCTATACTTGAGGACCGTTTTATAAAAGCAATAGCTCACCTCAGACCGTGATATGTTGTGATTATATAACAGCTAAGGGAGTCATCGTATGCCTTAGCTGTACATAGCATTACATAAACACATATTTTACTTAAGTATAACATTTCAGAATGCAGGATTTAATGCAGCAGGGCTGTTGTATTAGACTGCATTAATATTAGCAAGGTGTACCTAATAAACTGAGTGTATTTGGTACTTGATTTCAGTATACACACACCCACGGGATGCATATTTCCGGTTGAATCAAATCCCCTTCAGACTAACTCTGGAGGTGGTCTGGCACCTTGATTATCATATTAACATGTTTTTTTTTCCTTGGAGTCCTTTGGAGTGGTTTGATCTCACTTGAACAAAACTTTTCTGTCATTTCCTCAGCGCAAGCAAACACTTAATTTTCTACTGAAACTCTTGATCACTACTGAACCATCTGTTTCCCATGTACATCAGAAAGCACAGCTTTAGAAAATGACAGAATTAGGGTAACACAGAGAGAGAGAGAGAGATAGGAAAACAAAGAGTTACATAGATAGAGCGGTAGAGCGAGAAATCTTATAAGTATTAATCCAGACATCTTCCAAGTATACAGGGTTTTCTAACTGTCCTGCATGTCTGCTGTGTGTGTCAGTGCGCACATGAATACACATATAAAAAGTGAATGATGACGACGATGAAAATGATGATGAAAGTCGTTATGCAACCGAGCAACAGCATCACATCACTGTGATTAGACCAGCCAGCTGTTAATTAAAGAGAAGCTGCTGGACTCAGCTCGATCTCGTGTTGTTTTCGGCGGCACTGGAGCGAGAGGACACAGAAGGGGAAAATGACTGGTTTACGGATGGATGAACAGACGCACAAGCGGCTGGATGGATGGATAAAAACAAGGTTAATCGGTTGAGGGGACGACAAGGTGTGACAATTGTTTCTTATCAAAATCTTAAAGGTCCCATATCGTGCTCATTTTCAGGTTCATACTTGTATTTTGTGTTTCTACTAGAACATGTTTACATGCTGTAATGTTCAAAAAACCCTTTATTTTCCTCATACTGTCAGCCTGAATATACCTGTATTTACCCTCTGTCTGAAACGCTCTGTTTTAGCGCATTTTGACGGAATTGCAACAGAATTGCGTTGCTAGGGCAACAGCTAGGGTCCATGTGTACTTCCTGTCAGCTGATGACATTCACATACACTGCAACCAGGAATAAACTGGGACACATTTAGAATGTTTACGTTCAAAATTGTGTAAAGGGTCTAAATATTGTATATTTGTGACATCACAAATGGGCAGAAATCCTGACAGCTTGTTTCAAATGCAGAGTTTCTGAATACGTGCTGTGTGTATTTCCCTGTGGATTGAGTGTTTCAATACTTTCACAGTATTTATATAGGACTTAAGCCTGCTTTATAATAAAAAAAACATGAAAATCTCACTTTTTTATAATATGGGACCTTTAAGGCCCAGTCACGCCAGAAAGTGGCACAGGGAAATTCATCCGCCGTCTTCACAAAATATGTGTTTCTAGAGGCTTGGTGACGTAGGGGGGCCACTCAGAGGGCTAGTTGGTAAACTATAGCTGGCGAGCTAACCGCTAACACATTAGCCAGGCTTTCTTTTTTGGGTCCTGTCATTGTTACTGCAAATTAAAAGTGCTTTACAGATGACTGACAAGCTGCTGATAAGAGATCCGAACACACAGGCCCACATTTAAAAATACATGCATGAGACAGAGGCAAACATATAACAGTGTCACACATCAACACGGGCTGATGCACCAAGGTAAACAAACAAGAAACACAAACACACGGGGGAACGGTGCAGAGCGGAGGAGAGAAGAGGACACAACACCATTTAGTGTATTTTTAGCTTCTCCTCTGCACAAGGCTAGAAGTAAAAAAAAATATATATATTTTTCTGTCTCCAGTTTTTCACAGTTTTGTTTTGCCTGAATTGATTTCTCAAATCCAACTATCAAATATCATTTTTGCCGCAGCAGAGCAAGAGTACACATTTACTGCACTCAGTCCTTTGCTTGCACTTTTGTTCAACTTTGACATTTTGGCCTTTTTTTTCCGACCAAAACCGGCTCTCACAGCTCTCTCAGAGATGGATGGAGGCTGTCGAACAGGCGCAGCGAGTCTCAAAACAAGAGTAGTACGCTGCATTTTAAACTCAAAAACAGAGAAACAAGCTTGCAGCCATGTTGTTATATTCTGTCAATTTAAGTTTATTTAATAGCAAAGCAAGCAAATAAGTTAAAAACCATAGAGTTTAGTCAATCAAAATAAATAGACTTGAGCTGTGACCTCAAGAACAAATTTAAGCGTTTTAAAGAGTTTCCCAAAAAGCTTCTCAGCCACAAATGCAACTCTTCCCACTGTGGCCGTTGTGCGCTCCACCAGAGCGTCTGAATGATGGAGAGAGGAGGGAGACGAAGGGTGGAAGAAGGTAGATAACAAAAGTGTGTGCATGGATGTCTTTATCTTGTTGCTACATACATGCGTATAGTCGTATGACTGTATTTTTGTTTTGAGATTATTTATGTGTTTGTGTTTGTTAATATGGGATCGGTTCTTAACAGCCATATTGTCAGCCTCCCTGTTCTGTTCAAATGAGCGTTCACATCAGCATCCTGCCGATCACAACACATATACAGACTGTCGGACAGTCGTGGCGATTCAAGCTGGATTCTGTCAGCAGCACACACAGATGAGGCTCAATGGGTGGTAAAAGCATGGCAGCAGAGTTTCTCGAGACTATGCGGTGCGGAATGATTTTATGAATCACATTACATGCTCCGTCAAGGAACATCCAAAACACACAAAAACAAAAGAAGCGCAAGTGAAAAAGCTGTTGAAACACAACATCTCACTTTAAATTTCTCTATTGTTGTCTATAATATAAGTTAACTGAACAGTTGATTGCTTCCCATGTGTACAGTATGGGTGTATGTATAAATACAGAGCGCACCTGGACAGGTTACACGTGAGAGCCACATCAATTTTGCATTGCGAAATATAAATTAGTTTCCTTAAAACTCAAAAGGAAATGTGAATAAATCCGGAAACAGCCACAGGATCTAACGGCTACACGATATCAGCCCGATTATAGCCGGACACGGCCGTCGTAGGGTGTCGGCTCGGATCGGGAACTACAATGAGCGTCGATAGTTTTATGTCGTGAAGTGTATCGTAGACGTCAACCCACGCCACGTCTGTGTTGCCTCACAACGTCCCGACAGAAAGTTTAGCATGATCCTTTTTGCATTCCACAACATGTTCTGTCATGGCCGTGACTTGCTGCACAGGCGCGCACAACTACATACAATGGCGAAGCGAAAGAGGAACGATGTCGGGGTGCTGTGAGGTGGTATTGTGAAATGGAGGAAAGATTTCTGGGCAACAACACCCCAGCCTTTTTGAGGTTTTTTTGACTACCACAACAGAGTGAAAAAAGAAAAAAGCTGGTGAGATATAGCAGAGGCACTTCCGCAACCTTGTGAGTAGGCCACTGCCATTAGCAATCAAGCTTCCTACCTGATGACATCACGCACGTCGTGAGAGACAACCAGCGATGATTGGTCGGGGAAAAAATGTATGACTCAATCGCCTAATCTAACATAGTGACCATCGCAACCGACAAAAATATTGTGTAGTCTGAACATGGCATAAAAGATGGTGCCACACCACGGCTAAAATCCCTAGCAACTGTCTAGTTGATGCATTTAAAGAACCTAGATTTCATTTCATTTCAAAATTTATTTCGAACATGTAGAATACAAAAAAAAATAAAATAAAAAATAAAGAAAAATAATGATCATACCAACAAGTGGACAGTCAGAAACAGGTAGTATTTACATACAATAAAAAGCGTAAGAAAAATAAATTGTCAACACTTGATGCCTTGATTTACATATTCCAAAAGAAGTAGGAAAAAGTATAAACTTATTTAATCCCACCCCTTCTCCATAAGTCAATTATTAATTATTAACAAGCTTCCTTATTGAGCCATACATATACTTTAATTAAATTTTCCTAAATTTGTCTAACTGTAATTATTATTAGTTATAATTATTCTAACTATAATTATTACCTTTAATCTGTGTCATACAGAAATATAATTTTTTTATAAATAAAAGATTGAATTTGGTTTACACTTGGTGAGTTGAGACCATCCAGGTTCAGCCTTAAGAAAAACTGTGGTTGTTATTTTGGGGAGAAAGCCACTCATATCAAATCAATCAATCTGAAAACATACATGAACATGGTAAAAAAAAAAAAAGAAAGAAAAATATCATAAACGACTGCTTCCATCTGCAGCTGGGTATACCATGTTGTTAACCTCTTCAGAGGCAAATAAGATAAACCCTCACCAGACAGATACAATGAGTCATTAGATGTGTCTGAGTTAATATTACTCCTACACACACACACACACACACACACAAACACACAAGAACCACTACTAAAGCAACAAAAACAGTTAAGTGGGGATGATTATTGACAACTTTCTGTCTTTGTCTGGGTTCGGTTTTAGAATTAAGGGTCTTCCCTGTTATTACATACTGTATAAATGCCACAATGCAAAGTGACCTCTTGTGAACTAGTGTGAATCTGTAATCTGTGAATATATTTAAAAGTATGCATCATGCATCACCCGACCAACAGGATGTTCCCACAAATGACCAACTTAAATGGACAATGTAGGAAAATGCAACATTTTTGTGGTCAGTTTGCAGGTTAAGTATTCATCCAGAAAGCCTTGAAGGCTTGTGAACCCAGAAACACACACACACTCCTAAATGACTGATTCCTCAGCATGTAATTTGCATGTGTGCTCCTTTTTACCCCCCTATCTGCAGACAAAAGCAACCTTCATACAACGCTACAGGAGACCTGTCGAACAGACATTAAGCAGAAACAGATAGCACTGAGCTACTGTTGGGATATCAGCGGGATACAAAAGGCCAGGGCCCCTAAACCCACATGCACATGCACACACACACACGCAAGTTAGTGTGAGAGAGGAGGCGTCTGACCAAAAATCCTGAATGTCCGGCTCGGAGGGTTAGGAGATGAAGTGTGTTTGTGTGTCATTAGACTCGTCAGACAGGCTGTGTGAGGAAAACATGCAGGGAAGCACCAGTTCAACTGAGCACATGGAAACAATTAACCCGAATTAGTGACAGAAGTGTAAGGACATGCAGTATTTATACTTGTGGTTTTTGTGAGCAACACTTCTGTCTCAGAGCGGCTAAGCAGTTTCCACTACAGCACTTCTACACAGCAGGAGATGAAGGTTAAAAGCATTACAAATCATCATCAAGCTATGATAGCTTTCATCGACCGGCTCCCCAGACAGGCATGAATTTTGTTTTGTTTCTATTAACCGAACAGTTAAACTAAGAAACAAAGTTAATGTTATTGTATAGCTTATACAGTGCTATTAAAGGAACAGTGCGTAGCATTTAGGGCAGGGGTGGGCAATTATTTTTCCTGGGGGGGGCACATGACAAACCCAGATTGTTGCCGGGGGCCAAACTAATTTTGTCAGACGTAACCTTTATTTTATCACTATAGATTAAATTATAGAAAATATACTGTGCACTCAGCATTTATTATACTGAAAATCACACCAAACTGCATATAATTAAGAAAAAAAAGAGTCTTTGAACCGTACAGGAATGACTGTTTTGGGTCGTAATGTTTCCATTAACAAAACTTAACATTTAACTTAACATTAACACTTACATTTCCTTCTTTCTTTGCGTGGAGCTTTGTAAAAAAAAGTCCTTGTTGCTTTTGTAGCTTAGCTAGCAATCTCTCGGCTGTCCTCACCTTCTCATCTCCGGATAGATTTCTGTATTATTCCGCATGTTTTGTCTCGAAGTGACGGTTCAAGTTGCGGTCTTTGAATACAGCCACATGTTTGTTGCAAACTAAGTACACACAGCTTTACCGCCAACCTCCGCGAAAAAATTAAAAATATCGTATGAGTGTTAAGAATTTCTTTGGTCGAGGACAGTCCTAATTATTACTGATGCAATGAATCGTTTGCAGCAGTTTAATGTTTTAGCAAGTGGAACTAATTTTAATTTATATACTGTTAAACATGGGTACTTAGTCACTAGCTGTTAGATAAATGTAGTAGTGGAGTAGAAGTAAAACGTTGCATACAATGGAAATAATCAAGTACAAGTATCTCTAAACTGTACTTAAATACAATTATTGAGTCCTCCACCATTCTCACAACCGCTGCTTGGCACTAAAATTGGAAAACAAACGCGTGTTAAGTCGACAGGCACGCACACATTGACACGCCGTTGTCAGTGCGCTCAGCAAAACATTTGAGTGATCTCACACCCTCTTCAGCTGCCCTGGCCAAAGTAAGTAACCTTTTTAGCACGGAGTCGTGAGCCCTTGGCAATGAGCCTGAGGCAATAGTGAGTCAACCGGTGGTCAAGGACGGACAGAGAGAAAGAGGCAGAGAGGTGGAGAGGAGAGGGGAGGGAAACCATTATCCATTGAGAAGTGAGACAAAGGATGTCGGGGGCCTCGTCACACTCGAGTGAGAACAAATAATAGTTCCCAAAAAAAATGGGACAAGACCCCTCGAGTGACCCACTTTTTCACCGCGATACTCCGACAGCACACCGAAACGATCGGCAAGTCCCCCCATAACTGCGTGAGGCCGTAGGTGTGCGTGTGTGTCGGCAGAGATAGGGAGGGGCGTGGGAAAGCAGCATGTGCTTCAGTTCATCTTCACCTCCCTCTTGATCTCTGTCAGCTGTGTTTTCTCCCCTTTTTCTATCTCTCTGATCGCTGCAACATCAGTCGTAAATGATCTACAGCTGCATATAATGATTCTTTTCAACGCTGGGTAACCAGCTGTATGTTTGTTTGGATTAATCAGTTAATTGTTTCATCTATAAAATGACAGAAAACTGTAAAAAAAAAACTAAAAAAAACGCAGTCAGCCAATTCCAGTCTGGTTGGTTTTATGCCTCCTCAGCAACATTTATCCGAGAGCAACCTGAGAGCTACATTACCCATGAGAAAAAGATGGCGTGGAGAAATAATAAACAGGTAAGGCAGGGTGTGAGTGCCTTCGTGGGGTGATTCAGTCTCTAATTGAATCCATCAATAACACAGCACACGGGTCTCACAGCGATATCGGGGGTGGGGGGGCTGACAAGCTATCTGCGGTCCACATAATCTCCTTTATCACACACATGCACTCTCTCTGAGGCCTGTAAAATGTTTTTTGTCAACTCCTTGATAACCTCATTGTCGTCCGAGGCTATTATCAGCTGCCCCTTTATGAATCCATTTAGCATGGAGAGGTATTATCTCTGTTTAACAACTTAGGCTGGATATTCACTTAGGTTTTAGCCTTATTATTTGTCAAAAAAAATCTGAGAAAAGGACATTTTTTTAAAACATTATATGAAGATTATGTAATTAGTAATTATTAGGGCGGTCAATTTGTACGCCACAAAACTACGGTAATGTCCGCAGTTAGGTTTAGGCAACAAAACCACTTTGATTTAGGAAAAAACATCATGGTTGGGCTTAAAATAAGTACGTAAACTAAGTAAAATATGTACGGAAATAACGTAACACAAATACGGAGAACACGTCACAAATGTACAAATGTAACTTACAAAAAACGGTCTCGAACACCCGTATCCTGGTTAAAAGTCGTGTTTGTTTCCCCACCCGCCCACCATAAGCCACCTTTCTCGTTTTTTATACTACGTCACTAGCTCTGAGATATACACGCGGATGAGTTTACATTGCAGTCGGTACAGACTACGTGGCGTACAATTGACACGCAAAAAGCAAGAAAAGCGTTCTTATTGTTCTTATTTTTGCGTCGTTCATACGTCATTTCATGCGAACTGACTTTCTTGTTAATTTTGATAATTGCACGTTTAATACTTTTGTTCTTGAAATTTGTGGCATTATTTTGTCATCTGAGATGACGACAATAGAACGTTCCTGATCCTGAACCTCTAATTTTTTAACAGAAAAGTCAGCGCAACAGCATTTTTAAAAGGGACAAGTCAGGATTTAACTTAACAGAAGGAATATGAAAAGGTCCACCACTCCAACAGATGTGACTAAGGGCCAAATTAGTACCTGCACTATCCAGACTGTGTCTTTAACAACCATATGGGACCCAGGCTTGTTTCGTTTGAGTCACCAAATGGCACATGTCTTAAATATGCTTTAACAGGCTTTGCCTCCAGAGCAAAATTAACTCTGCTCATGTTGTGTCCCAGTCTGAAAATACTTCACAGCACTTGTTCTTGCGGCGGTCGCTCTTATAACTGCGAGCCTTTTATGGCCCCTTTCTTCATTACTCATCCATTGAGTTTATTTAAAAATCTGTTTTGCCCTCTTTTCGTCTGTCAGTCGATGTTCCACGCCTAAAAAAAAAATTACCCTACCGTATCAAAAATAGACTCATTCTCATTCAAGCGAGATGAAGACATGCATGTAGACACACATGTATAAACACATATGTGATGTCCCACCCCTGCTGTCCCCCTCAGTCAGATGTTCCGCCTGAGATCCATGAATCAGCCTCGAAGCAGACAAGATGAGTGACTGTGACATCAGTGTCAAAATATAGCAGTGCTGCCGACATCCGACTTAAAAGCATTAGCAGAAGTGTTTCTGCTGCCATCCGGCCTCGACCGCAAATAAACACGCATGTAAAAATATCCACATTAATGCACAAAGTGAACATTGGCCAGACAGAAGCTATTGCCTCCATGAAAGTCATTAAATCCTACAAATGATGTCACACTCATGTATTGCGTTTGCTGCACCAATCCTGCTTTTCGCTTTAAAACATTAACTCTGTGGTTCACAAATTCAACAAAGTAAAGCCTCCAAAAGGTTCTGGAAAAAAATAATAAAAATTTCTAAGCAAAATAGCCATGTTGAAAAGGGGAAATTCTGGTATTTTTCTCATAACTGTGGCCATATGGGTCATGCCAACTCTGCACAGGCTAGCTGTTTAACTAGAAACTAGAAAACTACCACTTTATATATCGGAATCTTCCTTTAATGTTAGTAGACACTGTGTACACAGATTCAGGAGTTGGTGGAGACCAAAACAGAGCTAAAAAGAGAGTGAATATTGGACTTACATTCGCCAGATGACCAGAAACACGACTCCAGATGAATGCTAATATTGCTCCATATCTGCTAAATGTGTAGGCTAACTGTTTGCTAACAAGTTTGCCATATCAATTCATTCAGCCTAATGCAGTGGTTCTCAACCTGGGGGTCGGGGCCCCCAAGGGGGGGGTCGCAAGATCATTTCCAGGGGTCGCCAGATGGTTGTAGGGAAAAACACAAAATAATATCTGCAAAAATAAAAATACATATTTTAGACTAGGGAATGTTTTTTACATTACATCACCTGTACCAGTGATATAATTTGCCTCAGAATAGATTTTATTGAGTGGATTTGCGGGAGTCAAAGTGTGCGTGTACACACAACGTCGAGGTGCTAGCTGTTGAAACTAAACAAAACTGGGGGGGTCACGAACTGGGGGGGTCACGAATGCCAACCTGATTATTCTGAGGGGTCGCAACTCAAAAAGGTTGAGAACCACTGGCCTAGTGCACTTTCCTTTCTAAGTTGAAGAGTATTTGTTTTCCCTCATATTTTACTAAAATAATCTTCTCTCACCAGGCATGAATTTAACAATTTCTGCTTATCATCATCAAAATCCTGCCCTGCTTCCACTTTTAAAGTGTGTTCAAAATAAATGGAAGGAGTGAGATGGCACTTTTTGGGTTTTTTTGCAGAGGGAAAAGGAGATAATGGCTTTTTACTGGCAGATAGCTTCTTTTCCTCAAGAGGTCTGGCCTTGAGACTAAAACGGCAACAGAAAATGGCCCAGCGTCAATACCAATCTATCCACCTGAATAGGATAACACCCTTTAACCTGGATATAGCCACTATTACATTCAATTTAACATCTGATGCTCTAAAATATACTGGCTGGTGGATTGTGATGTTTTTAGTGACATTCTGAGTGCTACTGTAAGTACTGTACTGTGAGTCTTGTCCTTCAGACTTTCTGCATTAACTTAAATGTGGGGGTTTTTTTCGTGGCTTTTGAGTGCATGAGCACACATCTGGCTGAATAACAGTATCTATGCATTAGTGCAGAGAAAAGTTAGGAGGTCAACATTACTCTATGCTCAAAGCTTTATATAGACCTTTACCATATAGAGTAGAAAATAGCCTAATAGTATCCTACTTAGGGCATTACAAAAGGAAGAACACGTGAGTTTCCAAACACTGATCTGCACTCAAGACTACAGCTGGGCAATATCACCTAAAATACACGATGTGGTCAAAAGTTTGTGGACATTACACCCATTATGTGATTGTTGAACATCTCCTATTAAGGTTGGTAAGAAAAACCTTGGTGTATACGTATAAAACAGGAGTAATGAAAGTAAGAAAGGTTTGCAGATTCATGGCAGAATCAGCGGCATTTAACTTCCATGTTTAAATCTTTCAGCTCAGCTGGAGAGGGATGACATAAGCCCGCTAGTCTCTGATCGTCAACGCAGCACATGAAAAATGAAACGCTACATTGCCAGCTAATTCACTTACATAAGAGCCTCGACTGACATGTGAATTTTAAAGTACGGTGACGGAGAGAAATATGAAGAATAAACGCAGAGGAGCATCAAGGAGCAGGAGGCAGAGACAAAAAATGTCCATAAATTATTGTCCATTACAAGCCTGTGGATTCGAAACTGTCCTTTGTATTTCAGCCCAAATAGTACAGAACAATAACATGACATGAAACATAAACTACACTGCAATTATTTCTAATATATGCTCCAAGCTTCGGGCTGTTTTTTTCATATTACAGTCTGTGAAGATTTCTTTTCCCGCAAATCATCTTGCAGTCTTTAACGCACACAGACACACTCACAGGCGGCGGAGATTTAGTAACTATGATCAACACTCCAGCTGACAGAGAAGGGACGTAATTCTCCTGCAGTATTTCTGGAAACATGCCACTTTAGTTTTGGTTCGAGACGGAGCCGGGCTGTTTTGCACTTCCTCTTCGCATGCATCACAATTGTTTCCAGCTTATGTGTCTCAGTCAGTGTGTGTGTGTGTGTGTGTGTGTGTGTGTGTGTGTCTAGAATGACATTGGATAGCAGCAGACGCACATATGCATTTTGTCTGTCTTAATCTCTCTTTGTGTCTCTCTGGTTCTTGCCTTCACATGTGACTGACAGTTAATGCACGAGCATCGTTTTTCCTATTACCAGACTGACTGACGGGCCAACCGACAGCATCGACTGGAGAGCGATACATGCTAATCAAAGCTAACAAGAACCCTTTCCTTTCTCCTGATGTGCACATAGCACATAGTTCCAGTTGCTGACCAGCCTACACCTATAACACGTTTACACTGTATTTGCTGGGCTCGTTTGTTTGAGAACAATCAGATCCTGGAGGGGTTAGACTTATCGAGTGGTAAACACATCTAACTTCACCATTTGACAACAATCTTTAGGTTACAAGCTCTCTGCTTTAGCCGTGATGTTATCCTGCCAAACTCACTATGTTTGCATCCAAGACTGTGTTATGATGTGAAAAAGGAATCCAGTGATTGGTGCAGACTAGAAGGGTGTTGAGATGCGCAAAGTCATTGAAACGACACAAGTGGAAACAGACGCAAATTCACTTTAGGCGATGCAAAAATGAATCAGAAACGTGTCTATGTGAGTGGAAAATGTGCAAACATGAGTGCAAAATTTGTGCATGTGACAAGGCTTTATGGCTCCATCCATAAACATCATTCAGTTATCTCTTTTTATATGCTAAATATGAGACTCAAATAGAAGACATAATTTATATACAAATAAATAAATCCCTCTCGTAATTCAACGTATCCTCATGCAACGGTTCGTACGTCTTACGAAATGCTATTCCTCATTTTTCCTATGAATGTCCAGCAACACGCGACGCACGTGTTCATTTCCACTCCAGTCTTTTCAAATTAAACTTCTGTCTTCACAGGAAACAGCGTGGTTAGGTTTAGGCAACAAAACTACTTAGTTAGGTTTACGAAAAGATCGACTTGGTTAGGTTTCGGCAACAAAACTACTTAGTTAAGTTTAGGAAAAGGTCGTGGTTCGGGTTAAAATAACACCAGGAGTGGCGTTACTTAAGTACGGAAGTTACGTGACAAAAACTACTTAGTTAGGTTTAGGAAAAGATTGTGGTTTGGGTTAAAATAACACAGGAAGTGGCATTACTTAAATACGGAAGTTGCATGACAAAAACTACTTAGTTAGGTTTAGGAAAAGATTGTGGTTTGGGTTAAAATAACACAGGAAGTGGCGTTACTTAAGTACGGAAGTTACGTGACAAAAACTACTTAGTTAGGTTTAGGAAAAGATTGTGGTTTGGGTTAAAATAACACAGGAAGTGGCGTAACTTAAATATGGAAGTTGCGTGACAAATAAATCAATGTTGCCTTCTGATTTCACACAGGGTACAAACACCGGTCTCATGGTCAAAAGTCCGGTGTTTTTTGACCCACCCATGCACCTCCTCCCTACACAGTGTTTGTCGTTTTTTTAAGTCCTGGTTCACGATTACGTGGATTACACACAAATAGATTTTGTGGGATATATATGAATTACGGTGCATTACTTTTCATATACTTCGTTACATTAAAGAAACTGCCACTTCACTGTTACTTTAAGCTAATTTTGGCCTCTTGGAAAAAAGAGTACACATCGAGACCTTGTATATTCTGGACTTTATGTATAGTATGTAACCATGGTAACGGTGAAGCTCTAAGTGACAAACTATATAATCATCGGTCACAAGGCCCCTGTTTTCACAGAGTGAGTGAGACTGGGAGACACCTCTGTGGATTCAGCCAGCACAGCTGCATGCAGCCTTTGGACGCGTCGCGCACACACACACCGACACACGCACATAAAAAAATCTCACTTGAGCTCTCATCCAAACACACTTCCATAAAACTAACACATCTGTTTCTCCCCCATGAAAGAACAGAGGGCCTTGAAGCGAGATGCCAACGACGTGTCTGCCAGAGGAGAATCTGATTCTCTCCGTGTTGTGTTTTTTTTTTTTTTACACTGGAGCCATCCCTACCTTAGCAGGCTAATTCAATTCATTACAGCTAATTGCGTCAGTGTAAAACGCTGGAAGTTTCCACTATGTGGAGCACTACGTCTCCTCAACGCAGTCGAGCCATCTGTTTGGTTTTCTGGAAGCCCTCTTTCTTTGGGAGACAGAGGAAATATGGCAGGTAGCTGGATGCTTTTTTTACGTGTTACGTGTGTTAAACAACCAGACACAAGCAGCATAAATACACTTATTGCGCTATTGCTCCACGCCCAGGAGGGAATGTGTGGATCTTTTCCAACTACCAAAACAAAAGTAATGGTCTAGTTGGATGTGAATCTGCTTGCTGGTGTGCTAAGTTCAGCTGCAAGGTGAAAGCTGGTCTGGAGTGAAGGGTAGTTTCAGCCACCACCGCCACAGATTCAGAGTAAGGTCATCTCACACAGACAAGGGTTCAGCCATCTTCTGCTGAAAGATTTATAGAGGTCTTCTGATGGGCGCCCTCGCCATGGATTCACTTAAGTAATCGATAGAGTTATGAATATCTCTCTGCGTGGTACAACAGTAATAAAATTATTCCACTTTGCTCTGGCCCGGAGAGCAGACTGTGGGCACCCGCAGGTCCTCTTTATAGATCGCTTTCTCTTTTCCGTACAAGGTCACACTCAAGGCAGTCTGACAAAAGCACACACACACACAAGAACACTTTTGTGCCAACACATTAACAGACAGACAGCAGGGAGTGGCATCCCCTCGGTGGCCAGTAACACAGCGCGCACGAGAGAAAGAAGCTTTCAAAGAAACAGCTGAGGGAATTAGTGTGTTTGCGCTACCGGGTGAACACACCTAAAGAACAGCGTCTTTAGTGAAGATCCCCTGACAAGGCCTGAAGCCGGAGGAAGCGGTGTGTCAAGAGTAAATAGTACTGGGTGTGAGGTTATCTGCAGTGTGTTTTATCTGTGTGTGTGCCAAAGCTTCTCTGGTGACACAGGGATTCCTTGAGACACCTTGTCCTCTGGCCACCGTCCAATCCACTGCAGAGAGTATAGGGGCAGGGACAACACGTCAGTCATTTGTCACAGCATTGCGGCTGCTCTCTATCCCTCTGAGGACATTAAAAACAGTGACTGTGGTGCTTCTGTGGACATCCAATCAGACATCCATGAAAGCTATTAAATCCTCTGAATAATGTGTTTGCTGCACCAATCCTGATTTTCGCTTTAAAACATTAACATTTACCTCTGTGGTTCACAAATTCAACTAAGTCTCCACAAGATTCTGAAAAAAATTAATAAAAAATACTAAATGCACAAAGGGGAAATTCTGGTATTTTTCTCATAACTGCGGCCATATGTCATGCCAACTCTGCACTCGCCACCACCGCTATAGCGATTCAAAGCACGACTCCATCAAAACAATATCGGGGCAAGCAGCGTTAGCCTCTTTCCAAATAAACTTACATTTTACATAAATCATTTCAAACGCTTGTCACTGAGTTCAAACAAACAAAAACACAAAATGAAGCCCACTGAATTAGCTGTTGTAGCTAACTGCATAAGGAACTTCTTGCGAGGAAAAAACACGGCTGGCCATGTTATAAGTTATTACGTACGTTGTGTGTTATTGTGAAAGCGTTCAGGACGTAAACACAATGAGAAGCCCACTGAGGGAACCACTTGCAAGGGAACCAAACGCCTAACCGAGCTAGCTGTTTTGTTAGCCAACTATAAAACTACCACTGTGTGAAAGGGTTCAGGAGTTGGTGGAGACCAAAACAGGAGCTAAAAAGAGTGTGAGTATTGGACTTACATTTGCCAGGTGACCAGAAACACCACTCCAAATGAATGCTAATATTGCTCCATATCTGCTAGATGTGTAGGCTAACTGTTTGCCCATATCCATTCATTTCAATTCATTCAGCCTGCAAATGTACACTTTATCCCTCTAAAGACGTTCAAACAGTGACTATGGTGCTTCTATGGATGCCCAATCAGACATTATTATACGTTTCCCTAGATGTTTAATTAGAATTAGAGGCTGTCCAAACAGAAATTGATCTCTCACTGTGGGTGTCCAATAATAAACTGAATCAGAAACTATCCTCATTTTTGCACATATCCAAACAGAGACATCTCTATCACTAAAATCAAATAAGAAAATGTTGACTAATTTATACATCAGTTTGTGGAGTGTTAAATGTAGAAAGAAGCTCATTTCCAGCTTATAGTCAATTAGATATTTGCACTCTGTTTCACATGATGGGTGACAGATGGAGCCACATCACTGAGCATATAGCCAAGCCTACTGTAGTGTTGTTTACACTGCTGCTGTGTGTACTGTTCATCATCTGCTTGTTAAGTGACTGAGTTGTAAACTATTTACAGATTTAAGTCAAAAGTCAGAGCAAACAGGCCTTCTAACAACATCAAACCTTGGAAGGTTATTCAATGATAATGAAGTCAAACAAAGCACTCAGTGGTGGTTGGTCATCATGTTGCACAATATGTCCTTGGTTGCAGGTATTATTAGTGATTATGTGACTCATAGCTGCAGCAGGATTTTTATTTTAAGCTTGTATTCTGCGGTGTTTGGAGCCAAAGCTCCCCTGCTATGGTTTGCCTTGATCTTTCATTGTAAATGTCAAGTTCTTAAGACACCACTGGAAGAACAGGATCCGTAGTTTTCACGGTAAACATCCCATTTTCTAACCTGTTACATAATAAGTTGTGGAGCTAAGAACTTTGACATCCCTTACAGACACTGGAACATCATTAACTGTATGTACCTTTTAGTCTAATCTTTGTAAATGGATATATGTATGTATTTAAGACATTTTATCAGTATTTCTCATGTGTTGGAAGTGTTTGGACACTCCACCAAATAGATTTGTCTTCATCTAGTAATGTATTTTTTACATTTATGATTTCCTCCTTTAAAAACCTGTAGCTGAAAATGCCGACTGAATGCAAATTTTTTTTTTTTTTAAATGGTTGCTCCTTGGACAGCTGGAAAAACGACCTTCTTTATCTGAAGTTTGCTTGGGAATTTAAGACCATCTCAAAGGTCAAGTGTCAGAGGTCAAAGCTTCTAACGCTAAACTCAGAGATGAGATGCGATAATGCGCAAGTAGTGATTTGGCGACATTTTGTTGTTGACATGTTGTTTAGAGCTGCGACGAAAAGTTATATTATAATAGCAATTTGATAAAGCAAGAAATGTCAAAATATCAGCATCTCAAATGTGAGGATGTTGCTGCTTTCCTTTGTCATGTGTGACAGTAAATTAAAAATCTTTAGCTTTTTGGACTGTTCGGAAAAAAAAGCAAATTGAAGACGTCACCATGGGCTCTATCTACTTTTATTATTATTTTAGCATAATATAGACTAAATGATTAACAGATCAAATAATCTGCCATAGGATCAGACCATGCTGTCCTGATGTCTAAGTCTGGGGGAGTCAGCATTTCCTACCAACATTTCCATTATACATTAGATATTGGTTTACCCATCAGATTAGGGTGCAGACATGAGCATGTGCATGTTTGTGTGAGGATGAGCATGTTCCTTTGTGTGAATGAGTGTGTGTAGATATAGTATAGGCTGGCTGGCTGGGTGGGGGTGGTGGGGAATATGACACCCTGTGTCACGACAGTGTCTAGTTTTGCAACAAGTGGGCTACAGCATCAATAATGGATGACGGAGAAAGGGATTAGGCGGGGGAGTGCATGCGAGCAAACGTGCCCTTTTTAATCAAAAATCCAGCAGTCACTTAGTGGGCATGTATTCAGCTCTGCATGTGCATGAGATGGTTTGTTTCTAAATATCTGTATTTGCATTTTTGTATATTCATGTGGGGGTAGTCGACGAGGAGGCTGACAGTCTAAAAACCTTCCTCTGGCTTTACACTGTCGGATAGAAGACGCTCACACGCGCAACAACAGATTCAAGGCGAGCTACTGTACTGTAAGTTCTCCGTACAGATGTGTGACGGAGAAAATACTTCTTGAGTTGTCACTCCGGGCCAATCGCAACCGCTTCGCCCTGAGCACGCTCTGCCATTTATAGGCCTACAAAGTGGGCCAAATGAGAGGGAGCTGCAGTGACAATGACACAGGAAGATATGTAAAAAAAAAAAAAACTAGAGCACTCGGAGAGAAAGAAGGAAAACAGAGAGAAAGAGCTGACAAGGAATGAGAGAAAGAAGAAGAAAAAAAGCGTAGTTAAATAAGACTGTTTTGATCATGTGGACACCATGTGGACACTACAGAGGAAGCGCCAAATCCCACAACAAAGCAGCACATGAGGAATCACTTCATGTCCTCATCCTCCGACATTCACAAGCACTTAATTTTTGTTCTTTTAACACAAGAGAAATCAAGTCAATGTCAAGTGAACCAAGTTCCCAGCAGCTGACTTTTTTTGACATTTTACACACCGGAGTGTCAAAGGGTTTTTCCCCAGTGCTACCGGTCTCATTTTTGACGCGTTAATAATATACCGTTAAGAGCTTACGTTTGAGTCAAATTGCCCATTTGGCTTTTAGCCATCTCAAAGTATCAGCAAAGAGCAAATGTCACACGCCTTCAGTTTGTTATCTTGCAGTCAGGGTTATTTGCACAAGGTTTCTGTTGAGGACTTAACAGATTGCATAACTCTTGAGAGAAACTATCCAGAGTGGTTGTTAACATAACTTGAGCCTCGACATCATTTTAAAAGTTATGTCAATTATCTTTGAAAATATGTGTTTTAAGTGCTCTGCTGGGGGCGCAGGTTGAGCTGGAAAAAGCCGGAGAGTTGGATTTTTTTTTCTCCGCTTTGCTCCCGTGTAGGTACGTAGGAGAAGAGTCAGGCCCGAGAGCTGCTCGGATTCTGCCGCCACATCAGAAACAAAATAGGGCTAACAATGGACTGAAACAGAAAGACAGACAGGGACAATGCAGCTGCGGACAAAAGGCTTTGAAAAGTCCGACCGGCTGTGAAAAGACTCGGGCGGCATCACACGTTTAATGACAGATTTTTTGCAGACGAGCGATTTTTGCATTCACATTTCTGTCGACCTGCTTCGGGATCACGTTCAGATTGATCTCGAACTCGTTATAATGGAACACATTCAATATAACCATGAGAGGCAACCAAATTAAAAACCCTACAGATAACGTTTGCCGACTGACGGTGTGTCCTATATTTTTCGCAGACAAGCGCAGCCTCTCCAAGAACTTGAAAATCAGTTGTCAAGGCCAAATTGAGCTTAAAATCAGCCTTTATATTGTACAGTGTGCTCCAGGCTTGAATAGCACTGAGTGAAAGAGGCAGGCAGAGAGAGAGAGAGAGAGAAATGGTCAGGGGGATAGAGAAAGGGGATATTAAGTGACATAAAAGAGATATCACAGAAGGAGGGATGTTACCGAAGGGCATTCAGGGGAGGAGATGGAGGAAGGGGAGGGAGGCAGATCGCCACATGAAATCTGATCTTCCCCAGGAGCCTCCAGTTATCCAGTCCCTCTGCAACTGGCGGCTCAACAAACAACACCACAATAAAAGGAGCCAGATTCGGAGGAAGCGTAACGGGAATCAAACTTGTCTTCACATCTGGTAAAATGTTGTTATTTTTCTCCTTCGTGTTTCTTGACATTTAACAAATGTCTGTTCAGACAGGACAGATTCTGCTCTTCCTTAAAATCGATCGAACCACCGCACCACAGTCTTTCTCTTCCACTCCATCTGTGCACCCATCCTCCAAACAGCATCTACTCTGAATCCATATGCATCCATTGGTGCCATCATTTGAAGTCATATTTAGTCCACTTGAACACCCGATTCAACTGTTATCAGCTCGTTAAATGTGTTGTTATCAGTCATTTTAAGCCTCATAGATGTGGGTCAGTAGGGGCCTACTACACCTACTACGTTGGAGTGAAAGCGAAACTTAAAAGCAACACGTTCTAACATATTTAAACTGAATGAAACGTTGTGTTTTGAACACACACAAAAAAAATAGCTTGTTTAGGTTTAGGCAACAAAACCACTGAGTTAAGTTTAGGGAAAAATATTTAGTTTTGGCTTAAAATAACTACGTTTGAAAAGTGGAACTTAATGCTTGTGAACACAAGGACAACTACACATTTGATTTCATGCCGTCTATACCACAGCGCCTGACTTTCGCTTCTGCTCCTGTCATAAATACTACTACTCATACTATAATTTTGTCGCTAGAGGTCGCTGTTGTGTTCTTTCGATGATCGCCCATGTGAATCGACGATAAAAAACTACTAGTGGGTGTAGCAGGCCCCTACTGACCCACATCTATGAAGCTTATAACCACTGATAATGCCCATTTAATGACCTGATAACAGTCTAACTGGCTGACTCGAATCACCCACTAATGTAATTTTCTCGACTTTGTAAGAGGAAATCTTTGTGATAGTAAGTTGTATTGTCACATTATTTATTTATGAATTACCTATGTCATCTTTTTTGTCATCTTCCCTTTTCTTGTTCCTATTATGGACACTGAAATGCAAAAAAAAAAATACTTAAACATTTTGTAAAAACTGACACTAGCTTTCTTGACTACTAACCAATTCAATGCCAAACATATTGTATTGTATTATATTGTATTATATTGTTGGTTCTGGTCTGGTCCGGTCCATGCATATTCCATAAAACACACAGAGCTCCATCACAAGCACTTTCACTGACCCTTGCTTTCATACCAACTCTTACAAAAATGTCTTTTTTAAAAACACATCGCTGCTTCTATGAAGGGCCGGGCGATAATTCAATATGATAATTTATCGTCTTTCCATGGATTCGTAACATGATGAAATCATATATCGAGATATCATGATACACGATTACGTCGACTAAATTGATAATAACAAGCACACGCTAACTCAAATTTCCCAGAAAATCTGATATGAAATATTTTGAGGGAATATCATTTGAAAATTGCAGTTTTGTTTTTACATCACATTGACATCACCACTCAGTTCAATGCGATTAACAAATATGGATATATGGATTTCTTTTTCTTCATAATTTAACTTGAAACTGTTTGTGTTCATTTTGCACTAAACGTCTGAATTAAATGTAAAAATACTTCATTTATCAAGTATTTATTGGATTGCTAGAAAACATGCTATATCGTGATATATATCGTTATCGACATATGAGATGACCTATATCGGGATAGAATATTTAGGCCATATCGCTCAGCCCTACTTCTATATGCAGGACAACACATCTTGTGTTGCATCCTGCACACTTTCAACGCAACAAAACGTGTAGAAATGTGATTACTCATGTGTTATCCCATCCTTAACAAATGGATGAACTGAAACCATTTTTTCACAGTGTGGATCTTCTTCTCAACTCCAGACACCAGTAGCCAGCTGCAGCGCTGATCAACAGCCAGACACTTTGCTCATTTATTTGATAATGTGTTATTTTTATAGCACAGCTACCTCATTCTGCAGTGTCTCTCTCTTTCTCTTACAACTTCTCTCCCTCTGTGTCTCTCTCTCTAACTCACTGACTCACTCGCACAGCAGGTTCACCCCCCGAAACCTTAAACACACACACACACTAACACACACACGCACCCACACACACATCCGCCTCCAATAGCCCGGCAGCCCGAAACAAGTGCCATTTATTGAGCAAACCCATCTAGCTGCCCAGTGCAAACACAGTCCAATAACAAAGAGCTTGAGGGGAGAAAGAGAGAGACACACTTACAGAAAGAGAGAGAGAGAGAGAGAGAGAGAGAGTTGACAGGCCCAAAGGAGGCAGAAGGCCCACAGTGTAACAGTAAAAGTAGAAGGAGGACTGGCTGGCTGTAACGAGTTCTTTGTTTTGTTGTGAGTCCAAGCTAGGGTTGGGGGTTGAGTTCGGATAGCTGGTGACATTTTGGATCCAGGTCCGTAAAAAAAAATCTGAATTTAATAATGATGAATCTTTTGCCTCTTCTCGTTCTTATTTGATTAGCTAGCGACAAATATGTGTTGTTTCTGCCTTTTCAGTAGGGGTGGGGGAAAAAAAATCGATACAGCATAGTATCGCGATATTTTGCGTGGCAATATATCGTGTCGATACACGGACGACGTCAAGTATCGGTCTTTTATTAAATAAACTATTAACCTCTTAACAATCCGGCTGCTATTCTGTCTTTCAGTCGTTGTAGTTGGCTCAGTCTTAAAACTAGAGTGATGATACTGGTATCGCTGAAACTAGAAAAACTTAGAAATCCATTTGTAGCAACCATGCCCATGTTATCTTGTGAGGAAGAACTCGAAATAACACTCCAAATTACGCTAAATTTTGGCGAGGAAAAACTGCCGTGGCCATTTTCAAAGGGGTCCTCTGACCTCTGACCTCAAGAGATGGGAATGCAAACTGTATCTTATTAGATAAAACAGATGTTGACCAAGTGCATAATTTGCAGCTGAAAAAAGTTAATATATCGCAATATATTTTATCGCAATACTCAGCATATCGCAAAATGTTTACAATCACAATAAGATCGTATCATGACCTAAGTATCGTGACCTAAGTATCGTGATAATATCCTATTGTGGGGGCTCTGGTGACTCCCAGCCCTACTATTCAGCAACAAGTCTGATATATATGTATATTTTTTTTATTTTAGTTATTTTTAACTTCAGTCGCTTCCAAACGACTCACGATTCCATACTGGACCCAGATTCGATTAAATGCCACTGAAACCAAACCGTGGTCCGAGCAACATGTCTGCAGAGAGATAAATACGGTCCGTCTGCATCATGCTGGTGTTATTGAGTAAGAGACACAGACAGAGAGCATGTGCGTGCATGTGTCTTGTCTGGCAGAGGGGGAAAAGTTGGACAAGGTGTCTCAACCCGTGGCTCTTCATTATCTGCAGCTACAAAAAAAGCTAATAAGGTCTGAAGCGCTTCCTCCCTCTTCTCCGGCCTTTTTTCGCTATGGAAACGACTTCAGGGGGTTTTCTGTCCCAGCGGGAGTGCACTGATGACTCCAGTGCTTCTCTTCTCTTCTAGCAAAGGAAACAGAGAGGTAGTCCCCTCACTTGATATTACAAGCTCCCACGGATTTAATGAGGCGATGTTTTGACCATCAAGGGCTTCGTGTGGATTTTGTCCTGCATTTGTGCCCAGCTGGAGTTGGAGATGAACACTACCCACTTCCTTTGTTTTTCTCCTCTAGAGGCCAGGATACATTCAGAACAAAAATAATAATCAGATTCTCAATTTGACATTTCTCTACAACATTTCTTATTGTTTGCATCCACGATGCTCTCGATATGGAGGATTTCAAGGACGTTCAAGAAGCCAAGGATGGAGAACGCTACATCCTACATATAGCTTAACCCTCAGTGATCCACAATCCTTGCTGCTGACAGTAAACCGAGGGTTAACTCCATTAAAGTCAACTAAACCCATTTTCCAAAGAATCGGAGTCTGTCCACACACACTTAAGCTACACAGATTTAACATACAAGTGCACGGAGCGCATCGTGGACAGACAGACAGACAGACAGACAGACAGACAGAAGAAAGACATGTAGACATAAAGCAATAGCTGGAGGAAAAGAGGAAAAAACAAAAAGGCTCTAAGAGGCGCAGGGGAATAGGCTCGGCAGTCTGTACTGTTCTGTAACAAGGAGGCCGGCTGCTGACATTTGGCATTGATTGTGTTGTTTTATAGGCATTCGTCAGTTAAACCCCTATTGGACAATTACAGAGAGAGCCTGCTTACTCCTGCAGGGGGGGGGGTCCTGACTTTGATCTCTCCCTGCTTTTCAACCCCCTTGCTCGGTGGAAAACCCGCGGAAACAAAGACGGAAAGGTGATGCACCTCTAATTGGCTCCGAGCAAAAGGAAACCAGAAGCAGCTGTTTGAATGGAGCCTAGATGGAGGGAAAGAAGAGGAAATGGGAAAAGGTGGGATGAGATGGAGAGAAGAGGATATAATAAAGATAAAGACGAAGAGGTTTAGGGAAGAAATGAGGAGAGAATGCCTCATTAAATAAAAGAAAAGCTCCATTTTTGTGTATATCAACTCATTTTATGCATACATGCCAGCGGTGGTTTGTGAGTGATGATAATCCCATCGGTAATATATAGGACATCATGCATTAGTGCTGTAATGAGTGCAGTGTGTAGTGCGTTATATGGAGGAGAAATGGTTAATCTGATTGTTAACCGTTTTTCTAATTCCCAGACTAAAGAGTGGAGATTAAGGCTTACATGTTTGCATGACTAGACAGGTTTCTGTTGCCCTCTAATCCAGAAAAGAAAAGGCAGCACGTGGCTTTCAATTGTACGTGTGTGTGTTTGTGTGAAAAGTTTGCAATGTGTACTCCTTGCATAATTATGTTGTGTACACTTTAAGTACCTTTTGATGCATTTCTGCAGTATGCTATTTTTCAGATCACGTCTGAAAATACATTTGTCAAGAGTTTGCAAAATGTGTTTTGTTCAAGTTTTCAATCAAACATCAGCAATATGTACTATATTTTGTGTTTCATCTTGTTGTATGTTTTAATTTTGGCGTTAAAAAAGAGCGATTTAGAATTGCACAATGTTGGGGGACTCACAAGAGACAGACTGAGAATAGAGAAGCAGAGATACCCTGACCTTTAGTCGCTTACATATATGGGTCAGGAGCCAAAAACACCGGATCCTACACTTCCAATGATTCAATGACTGACTGGTTAACATCCACCTCTTTTTAACCTTCTAGGGTCGCGTCAGTCGTCCGCAATTGCAAAAGCACTCACTTCATACTTTTAATAATATCTCTGTAACAGACGTATGTAACGATTAGAAATATACCGCAACACGGAAGTGAACTTCAGAGAGTAAATAGATACATCAAGATAGTTATCTGAAGTATATTGAGCTACGTAAAGACATTGGCGGAAGTGACGCGGTTGTCAAAAAAGGTGGAGACCCGCGAAATAATGCCGGTTCTATGGGGATAAAAATGTAAATAGTAGAGTTGTCAAAGTTAACGCGATAACGTAAATTTGTTTTACCGCCACTATTTTATTTAACGCATTAACGCAACTTGCCAATTTTAGGTTGTAGCGGGCTCAGTCTTAAAACTAGAGTGGAGATACTGGCATCATATGAAACTAGAAAAACCGAAGGGACCCATTGGGACCAACCATGTCATACTAACTTGTTGGGAAGGAGTAAATAACGCTCCAAACTGATGCCAAATTTTGGAGAGAAAAAAGTGGCATGGCCATTTTCAAAGACCTCTGACCTCAAGATATGTGAATGAAAATGGGTTCTATGGGTACCCACGAGTCTCCCCTTTACAGACATGCCTACTTTATGATAATCACATGCAGTTTGTCATAGTCAAGTCAGCACACTGACTCACTGACAGCTGTTGTTGCCTGTTGGGCTGCAGTTTGCCATGTTATGATTTGAGCATTTTTTTTTATGCTAAATGCAGTACCTGTGAGGGTTTCTGGACAATATTTGTCATTGTTTTGTGTTGTTAATTGATTTCCAATAATAAATATATAAATACATTTGCATAAAGTTAGCATATTTGCCCACTCCCATGTTGATAAAAGTATTAAATACTTGAAAAATCTCCCTTTAAGGTTCATTTTGAAGAGATAAAAAGAATTTGTAATTAATCGCAATTAAATATTTGAATCAACTGACAGCTCTAGTAAATAGCTCTGTTTCTCTGTGTAATAAAGTCTTCATTTGTTTTTGTTTTTCAGGTGAGGCCTTGAGCTAAAAACGTGGAGATAGTAAACATTTGGTGTTTTTTGCTGAAACAAATTCGGTTTTACTCTTTCATTTAATTTCTTAGTCTTATAACTTTTTTTAGAATATTATGTGATATCACGGCAGCATACATATTCAAATAGCCCAGGTTGTGCTAAGAAAAATGATAGCAATTACTTGCTTGTGTCTTACAGTTCTGAATTTATACACGTTTATTATATATTAAGAGAGTCAAGGCCCCAGTAATGGGAAGAAAAATGGCTCAGTCCCCATAGGGTTAAACCCACACCCACATATTATAACAGAAGATACAAGTGACGTGATTTGAGTCATTTTCTCAGACTTGACAGAGCTCCTCCAGAGCCACTGATGACATTATACAACTGTTTTCACAGGCCGTCGTGTTGTACTCCCTGTGACGAGCAAATTGACTTTGACATGCAAAATAGGTGTTATGCTCCTTTAATGTCTATACACTCCAGCACCGGTATATCTGGACAAACTCTCTCTAAGGGCCTTTCGGGTCATTGTGATATTAATCTTCATGGACGCCACATTGCCGTGTGGTCTAAACCAGAGACCATAAAGCAGGACTTTCTTTCTTTCCAACCCCCCCCCCAACCTTACCCAGTCCCTTAGAGAGCTGCCTGTGATTAACGGCCCGTGCAGCTAAAGCTAGGATATATACGTAGAAAACCAGAAAGCACTCACACACTACAAAAGGCCTGTGGTGAGTGGTTAGTGGTGGACGCTAACTAGCACAGTTTCCCTGCACTGTGGCCAAGCTCGGTGACTACTATGACAACGTGGGCCCATGTAACACAGAGCCAAGATGGCCGACGTTCAAAAAGGGGCACGCAGATAGACACATGGGGAGAAAAGAGTCACCAGAATTTATGGAAGGGATTTTCCACGTTTCTTTTTTTTTTTTTTTTTTTTAACAAGAGCTGTCGGTCACCAGAGGAAAGATTGTGGCTGGATGCTTGGCATAGGAAGTACACAAGGAGAAGAAATAAACAGAAGCAGGGAAGAGTAATTACCCTTTGGAAGGCTGTGAGCTCTGTTTATGTGCTTTTTTGTATTTGCAATGTCTGTCTGCAGAGTCCAGTTATGATCATCCAATCTGCTTCCCTTCGCCAATGTCCGAAAACCCTCGACGGGCCTCAAACTAATAGACAGCACGAATACCTTAAAACCTTTTTTTCCACACACATCAAACACATAAGAGGTCTGCGTTTCAGTGTAGGGCTGAAACTGGCGGCTCCAGCCTCAAAAACCAAACCAAGGCAGTTTGACTCTCACTGGGTAGCTGCTGGAGCAGCTCCACCCTCCGGCCCGCTGCCAACCAAGCAACGCCAAGCTACTGCAGAAACACGGGATGCAACACAACCAGACATGGAATACTGCTTCTGTTTTTATTTGATCACTTAAAGCTGTATTTTATATTGTTTATGTCGTTATATTGGAAAGGTCTTGAAGCTATTTCGTAAAAGCATGCTGCAAAAGAAACGCTACACATTGTGGAAGGAATATTATACAGACAAGCCAAATAACTTAAATCTTGAATGAGGCTTTTTTTTTTCTCAGAAAGGAAGTTTTCTTCCTCCATAACTGATCCCAGCAAAGGGGGAACAAAGGGGCCGTTCTGTGCCGGCATACTTGGTCCGAGCAGGTTGCACCACCAGCCCAATGAAAGGCTGAGCTGAGCACCCAGCTGGCAAGAACGGCAGATCCGCTTTCCTCCTCCTCCCTCCATCTCCACCTCCACCTCTTCTTCTTCTCCTCCCATGCTTCTCTCCTCTCTCCCCCTCCACCAGTCAGGGCCCTGACTGTGAGCCTGCAGCTCCTGTGTGCCAGGGCCGGCTGAGGTAACTGAGGCTTTCACTGCCAAGCTCACTCAACGGCACAGACTGAACAAGCCTTTTTAAGAGCTACAGTCACTACTCCCCCCCCCCCACCACCACCTCACTCAGTGTGAAAAGGGGGTCACTGTGCCACGCCGGACTACTGTAAAGTATGTGGGCTTGGCCGGAGGTACCACAGACAAAATCTCTCTCTGTGTGTCTCGTGAGCCGCTTCTACTACCCATCATTCCTTTTCACCCCCTGCACACACACACATGCTGAATCACATGGTGCGACAACTGCACACACACACAAGGGCTCAGAGAGGAAGGAACGTGCACAGCCTCAGCTACAGACCGTCATCTCCACTGATCAGCTTGTTGTTAAATAAGACAGGCAGTTAAACACATGCAAGCAACACGCTCAACCCTAATCTTGATTTTTCTAGGAGATAAGTCGACCTGTCCTCGACCAAAGACATTCTTAGTTTACTAACACTCGTACGATTTTATCGACTAATTGGTTAGTTGACTGAATCGACAGATCTGTAAAGTTTCTCCGAAAAAGAATCGCACAAAAAGCACCACTTTAACCAGAGAAACCAGAGAAATAAGTCATTCAGCATGAAAAAAGCATAAAAAAACGACTAGAAATCTTGGTCGACTTGGACCAAAACGACCGATTAGTCGACTGATCGACTAAAAGGGGGCAGCCCTAGAGGTAAGTATGATGCATCATGATGTTAAGTAACCAATATATTAAGCAAAATACCCAGAAACACAAACAGAGTGACACTGGTGACATCATCAGATTTTATCTGCAAATAGCCCGAGCCCTCCTCTTATCTCAGTCCTTTCCAACACGTGCTATAATAAATACAATGACACACGCGCACACACACACCAGTAAGGTTCAATTTGATGATTTGCAGGTCAAAAAAGATAAAGGTTCAAACAGGGCTTAATATGTTTGAATATGTTAAAAATGGCATTTTAGACTTTTAAGTCACATGTAAGCGTTGTATCAGCTGCTCCTTGCAGTTCCTTTGTAAATGTATTACTTTGTCTTATTGATATATGCATGTAAGGAATCTGTTTCACAGTTAACGCCATGACACACCGGGGGGCGTGACGAATAAACGACACGAAAATGCAAAATACTCGTCTGTGAATATTTCATATCTAGGGCTTTTATTGTGAAAGGTAAGAACGGAAGGAGTGGATCTGGTCTGCGCTGCCTTTGACAAGGTTGAAAGGAGTAATAAAGTTTAGTTCGGACTACGAGCCTCCGTGTTGTTGTTTCATAAACATAGGCGAAACTCAACTCGAAAAAAGGCCCCCGGTGTGTAAAGGCCTTCAGTGGGAAATATCAGATTATGCTAACCTAGCTGATGTTAGCCTATAGGGCATTTAGCAAAATGGTATTAGCATAACGTTTTGTAATTTTTCTTTTCTTTTTGTGAAATGTAATAAAATTTTCCCAGTTGACATTACTATTGAACAGCATTTTATTAAGTGAGATGTGTCAACCGTGTTCTCTCGTTTAATCTTCACCCTGAACGGGTCATGTATTAGCGAGCTAATGGCTAAATTTTGTCTTATTCATTTTTCTCTACAATTTCCCCTTTAATCTACTTCAAATTGAAAAGACTATAAAAATGCTTCACTGAGGTGAACTTTTTGCGCCCTAAAGGTGCTATATACGGGATTGAGAACATTTCTATTGCCTCTCAACGGCTCTCAACATGGCGACAGTGAGCTCACAAATAATGGTGCTAACAGCGCTAATAGTGCAAACAATGGTGAAAGTGCGGAGCGGTGGCCGTGACCTAGCCCGGCTATGTCAACAAAGCAAGGAGAAGCTCGGATTACAACACACACAGAGGGAAAGCAACTTCATCCTCTGCTCAGGTAGACATTACTCCTCCATATCTTCACATAGTAAATAGTTGTTTGATGCTATATTAATACTCTAAATTGAATTTAGCACCTTTAAATACACTGCGGCCTCTCTTTTCTCCAGCTATTCAAAGGGTCAGTTCACCCAAATGATGACTAAAATCAATAACTAGTGTTATCTATCCATCCAGATAGTTTGGGGGTTGAGTTGATAAATAACTCTGAGACCACAGAGGTTGAAGAAAGAGAGCGAGAGGTTGCGCCTGTCTAAAAATACAGCCGCTGACAGGACCCAGCTGAGCTGAGGGAGGTGGAAGGTTGTGGACAATAAAACCATTGAAGCTTTCCCAGGTCTGTCCTGCTTTGGCATCCCTGCCCTCAGAGACACAAACCCACAGGTATTCCCTGGTTTACAGGCACATTTCCCTTTAAATGAATCAATGGAAATAGCGTATGGAGGAAAATGACATTTTTGGGTACCACCCATTTCATTACAGAATGTAGTGAAAGCTCCCTTTCTTCAATGAGCTGACCTCAAACTAAAACTTTCAGCGGGTAATACGTGTGGGGTTTGATCTTAATTCACCTTTCCACAAATCTGACATTTTTCTCCCACTTTTAACGAAAGTCCTGTGAGCTGTTGGTTCCAATCTTCACGTTCTTCATTTAATGAGAACTTTCTCCACGTTCGCAGTAAGAGATAAATTGAGTCACAGCGATGTGAAAGAGACTCGTCAGTCGTCGAGCTCGGCACGATGTAACGTCAAGCGCTCGTGTTTGTTCGGCTCAGTTCAAAAAATGAAAAGTTGGCAGTTGTGCCTTCCGAACATGTTTTGCTATTTCTTTCCAGCGTTAACTCGCCAACCGTCTCTGCTTTCCCGCTGAATGACACTCGAGTGAGATGTCTCTATTTTAATCTTTCACTCATTTTGTAATTTTTGTCGTCTGCCGCAGCCACAAAGACTCGCTCGTCTCTGTGCTCAGCATGGAAAACTTTTCATCCTGGAAATCCTCCCCAACATTAAATAAACAAAACACACCATGAGGCAATTACTACTGTTGTTGGCATGCAGAGAAGAGAAGAGAAGAGGACTAATCACTGTGGATCAGAACAGCTCTGGCACACACACGCAGAGAGAGACGGCGGCATCTCCAGAACTCAACCTCTGGCAGGAGGCATCCTTCCTGTACGACGTACGTACGCGCACACCTCTCGCTGAAGGCGAAGAAGCAGCCTTGAAGGTATAAGAGTAAACATCGAGCGTGTGCGTGTCTTTGTGTGTGTGAGCCTGTGTGTTTCTGTTACGCAATGGGAGAGCTCTTCCCATCTGTGCCTCTCCGCAGCCCCCGCATCCCTGACCAATGAAGCGAGAAACGACAGCTCTGCCTTGCACTCTTGCCTCCCTCAAGTCTTCCTCACAACACCGTCCCACTCTTCATTATTATCATCAGCCACCCACCAAAAAACACACTTTCCCTTACTATCCTCTCTCTGTTCTGGCTGGCTGAAACTACACACCACCAGGGCCCCAAAAAATGATGCATTATTCAACGTTATCATCACCTTTCGCTGTCGACATCACGCCCGTCTGCCCCCCGGCTTAAACCCCCAGCTAGAAAACAAAACCACTCTGCAGGGTGTCCAACCAACATTACTTCTTATGCTCAAATTCCAGATTATCCCACTAAATGCATCGCCGTCTGCAACCCATCCTCCATCCTCCATCCTCCCATCTCCGTCCCGGCTCTTCCGGCTCGCCTAACTCCCCCACAGGGCTCACTGTTGTGGAAAAGATGTTAAAACAAAGCGAGCAGACAGTGCGGCGATAATCCTAAACATAGCAGCTGGGGAATTAGCTAGCCATTTGCTGTGGGGACTCCTATCTCCTAACCGTGCACAATTTTAATTGCTGTACGAATGTTAGCTTTGTACTTAATTGTCGATGATGGCGCCTGCCTATTACTTGTCATCGGGGAGGCTGATGGTAATTAAAATGGGAAGATGACTTTCACTTTCAATGCAAAATATGTCTGAGGTGGTTTTATCTGTAGTTTTGATGATCGCATCCTGTCTGGAAAAAACATTTTAGTTGATTCCACCGGGGCCCACTGTGTCAGTGTGGTTCTATTCAAATAAATGAATTATAGATGCACAGAGACCTGTTCTCTGTTCAGGATATTATTTAGGCAATGAACGGCATCAGGTTTCAGACAGTAATGCTATACCCAGAATGATGACTTTAGTACTGAATCACATATTACAAAACATAGATGATATTTAGCTTTGACATCACTTAAATTAGTTAGAATTTATTTTACTGTGCGGGTACAGTAGGCCTCTCTTGTCCTATAAACTTCATTATTATTACATATTATAACATGCAAATGCCGCATTATCTTATCAAATATGTGCTACTTTGCAATACCAATTTGGATAAAAACAGACTCAAAATTCTTGTTTCATTTTGTTGATGTATTAGAGTCAAAAACAGAAAATACTGTAACAGCCATAAAAAAAATAAAAAAAAACACTGTTTTTAGGAATAAAATGTTCTATAAATCAGGCTATGAATGATATATGAACAAACCTCTCTGTAACAACCTTCAGAATATAGATAGGAATGATACTGGAAAGTTTGGTGTATGTAAGTGCTACTGAAGTGGAGATTTCTGGCTCAGAGTCTGAGAAAAACCTCATTTTGAGAAAACGGCCTTTAGAGATATGTATTGTAAAATTCCATATGTATTTTGCAAGACACTACAGGTGAATAGGGTAAGAAATGTTAAAGCTGAAGTAGGTAGAATTGGAGCATATATGATTTTAAAAAAAGTTATTTTTATAAAACGGTCACTATATTATGAGAGTAGTGCATGAGACAGGTAATCTGAAAAAAATGACGCGCCTCTCTGTCCTCCGGTGTCCTCCGCTCCTCCTAACGGCATCTGCAAGATTTCACAGACCGGAGGAAAACAACCAATCAGAGCCTGCCGTCTCTGAGCAGATGTCAATCACTCGCAAACTCCGACCAAGACAGTCAAACTAGGCAGCGAAAAACAGAGCCATGAGGAGGTGCAGAAGTCTAGTTATCTCTCAGAGCACTCTGATTACAATATGCTGAAAGGTTATTATGGATTTTTTTGTCCAATGATGCCAAAAACACTCTACTGCCTACTGCAGGTTTAACTAGTAGCTATCACCATGAAATTTCCCCAAAGTTGATTACCTACATTAAGTTTTCTGAAATTGAATGTGTAAATATGCAAACTGAGGCATTATCTAATGCTAACTTTTGTTGAATTTAGGAGAAATCTGCAGATGCAAATAGACAAAAGTGTAGTAAAATGAAAACCTAAATGTGTATTTTTGGATGTTTCCTTTCCACTAGTCTGAAAGAAGACATGTTATGGAAGCAAATTAGTCCCAAATCTCAAAACTGACCAGTGCATGAAAAATGATGATTTTGCCTGTAGTGTCTCGCCTAAAAAGCAGCAACTGCAACCTCTGCCCCACACTTTCCCTCTCTCTTTATCTTTCAGTGCTCTCATTCCCCCCATTATGTTTAGGTTTCTCTCTCTTTCACTATCTACCTCACTAACTCTTCCCCCCTCTGAACTATCCTGGCACTGGAGCAGGCGTGTGATGCCTGCACGCTGGTCCAGCAGGGCGTCAGTCCCAAATCTGTTACAGTATACTGGGCGCTAAAACACTACTCACTTCAACAGCAGAAAGCCCGAGAGAGAGAGAGATACAACAAGCAAAATGTGCCCAACTGCAGCCAACCGCACCTCGGTAAACAACACTCACATGACTAAAAGAAATTATGTCAAACATTTGAACTACCCGAGCAGTGTTTGGTTTCCCTTCTTGTGAGCTGGCACAGAACTCTGCAATGGAAACTTTACTGAGGAATTGCAGTAAGCAAAGTCCACTGTCGTTGGGCCTGACTGCCCAGTTAGCTCCAGGGCTGCACATCTATCTGCTGTTCTATTACAGGTGCCGTGGCTCAAAGGCTGCAATTAAGTGGTTAGGGATACTGCACATAATTGTTCGGAGGGTGGATTTCTTTTGTCCTGCTCTGTGCTAAACACTGGTGAAGAGTTTCAGCTTGAGGTTCAGGGGGAATTGTCTTCTACTCTGACACATTTCAAGCAGAAAGAAGAGACAGACAGGAAAGCAGACAGACACCTGTGATTGGAATTCCATACTCTGAGCCGCAGGAGTCGTCTGAGAGAGAGGCTAGACCGGCGGTTTCAACCTAGACTGACCGCATTTATTGTTCACCCACCCCGACTGACATTCCAGGAATAAGCAGAGGTGGATCTTTCATCTGTCTCCCACGCAAGGCCGTCCAAAGAACACACAGTCCTGCGTGTTCACACACACTCATAATCGCGCAGATACTATCAATTACGTCAACATTGGCTGCTTAGTGGTTTTTAAGAGGAAAGACATGAAGAAGAGGATAAAAATGTAAAAGAATAGATGCCAAGACATGACTAAGTAACACCCGTTCGTTTTTCCTTCCTCCACACACAAGCAGACATCATTGAGGGGGTCTGAAATGTTCTTTGACATCCAGCCCACTTGCTTTCCACCACAACAAAGATTAGAAACAGCAGCCACCACTCACCTAGGTGGTCTCCATGGAAACTGTTGTCATGGGATGTTCTACCGTGGGGCAAGAGGTCATGATGGGCGCCAGGTGGCCAGATTTGACCGGTCTTGCGAACGCTCACAATAGTGGCTTCAGACATGACCACGTGGCCTCCCTGCTGCCGGTGGTGACGCTTCTGGGACTGCGGCGTCGGAGGGCTGCTGCTGTCGAAGGAGTGCTGGGAGTTCTGGGAGTTTTGGGACGGCGAGCGGCTCTTCTCTCTGAAGGGCCGGCGGAAGGCCGTGGTGGGACTGGGCGAGACGTGGCTGGACTGGCCCGAGGAGAAGTCCTCTTCGCTGGACGTCAGGTTCTCGTTGGAGCTGCAGTCCGGCGTGTAGCCGCCGCCGCCTCCGCCGACATCCTCGAAGCTCCCTGGGGAGTAGGAACGGCGTGGCCAGGTCAGGAGGTGGTCATCGCCTCCCCCAAGGTCTCTCATTGTGACTCCACTACCACTACCACTTCCACCACCGCCTCTTCCGTCTCCACCGCCACCTTCACCCATCATCACCCCGCCAACATAGACGCTGGAGTAGGCCTGGAACTCGGAGGGCTGCCAAGGAGGCGGTGGAGGTTTGCCCCCGTTGGCCCTGCCTGAATGTCGCTGGTTGGGTTCACCGTCTTCATATTCTGCATCATAGCCGCAAGTGCTCTCAGTGGACCGGCCTCTGTACACCGGCCTGGCACGGAGCTCCCCTGCCACTGTTGCCAGGTTACCTGGGAGGGAGTGAAGAGATCTCTTTCGCTCCATCTGCATGGCCTGGCTGCCCAGGGAGCTGATCTTGTCAGAGACGTCGCGGTCGTTTACCCTGATCAGACCCCTCTCGTGGTGGAATTCCATGTTCGAGTAGAAGGGTGGCGGTGGCGGCGGCAGCTGCTGCTTCTCCTGGCCCTTCGCTACATCCCCCGCCGAGTGAGAGTTGGCCCGTTTGATCCTCTCAAAGTTGGACCTGAGAGCCGCCACACCAAGTCCCATCCCCAGCTTGTCCTTGGGGTCAGAGGGCAGGTCCTTGTCCGGGGGCGGAACGTTGAGCCTGCGGGGGGAGACGGAGACGGAGATGCCACCTCTCTGCTTGGACGGCGAGAGGCCATCGAGGTTGTCGCAGGACATCGACTCGGCCTGCTGGGGCACCTCGAAAGCCGACTCCAGGCCGTCCCCGTGGGAGGCCGACTTCCTTGCCGGCGGAGGCCTGGGTTTGGACCTTCCGGCTCCATCTCCAAGAGGCTGATAACGGATCCTCTCCGCACTACCACCACCAACACCATACCCTCCGCCAACCACTCCTACTCCAACTCCACCTGTCTCCTGCATGTGCGGCTGCTGGGACTGGCACTCGGCGCCCTGCGTGGCCGCAGCGGGGTCCATCCCCTCGTTCAGCGGGGTCTTCCTGAAGCCCCACCGCTGCTTGTCGTAGCTCTTCCTCTCCTTCGCCAGGAGGGTCTGCAGGTAGATCATGCGGAAGCGCTCCTTGTTCACCTCCTGCTCCAGGCGCCGGATGGACGCCTTGCACCTCTCCAGCTCCTGCTCGATGCCGCCGACGGATCGCAGCTCCATTTTGGGGGGATCGGACTCGGGGAATTGCGCTTTCCACGCCTCAGTAAATCCCACCGGCTCCACCATATTGTGCCAAATTTATTTGTGTGTGACCGACCCTGGCTCTCACACACCACTGGGTGAATGAAGCCAAAGGGGCGCGCACCAGTTGGGTCTTTTTTTTTTTAGTCCAGTTCTCGACAACAATGGCCAGTCAGAAGCAGTGTTTAAAACAGGCCTTTGGGTAAACCCGTTCACAAACACACACAGTCTAATTGCTGACACTTGTCGTGGGCTGAGCAGATGCAACAATACATCCCATTCTGAAGAAGAGAAACCGGCTGGTCAGGCAGAGGAATAGCTGGGAATGTGTGAGGCATGAAAGGGAATAAAAAGCTGCAATTTTTCTCGTGCATTATTCCAGAAAAGGACACTTTGTTTTTCTTTTCTTCTTTTTTTTTTTTTTTCCTTTAAATCTCAGCCTCCACACAATATCAGCATCTGTCCTCACTGGGATCTGGCTCCACAGGGGGGGAGGGAAAAAAAAAACAGAAGAAAGTGTTTTAAAATCCTTCTTACTCACAGTCTGTGTCTACCATTCCTTGGTTGCCAGGTCCGTTCACTCTTCTTGCCCATTCCTATAGCAGTGTAAACCCAGGTGCTGCTGCTGCTGCTCCGGACTGAGCGCCTTTGTACCAGCAGCAGCGCTCTCAAGGAGAGAAAGGAGAGAAAAAGCGCAAAACACAAGCAGGAGGACGACAAAACATCTGAGTTTCCTCAAGAGGACGAGATCAAGAGGGTGTTATCTGGTTTTAAATGAATGACTGGTTTCGTTATCCCATTTTCTTCCATGGTATTGTGGTTCTTTTCTCCTGTTTTCCAGGTTTTATCCCAGGTTTCTTCGGCCGTGATGGTGCCGCTGTGTGCGCTCCCATCTCAGGCCAGCAGCACTGGAGAGGAGCTGCAGGAGGAGTGGGAGGGACCAGAGGAGTGACAGTGAGAGTCTGCTGGTTAAAGAGACAGAGCAGAGGTTTTTCTGGGATATATTACATTGAACTGTTCAACATTTTAATATCTTAAAGAGTATTTTGCATAAGCAGCCTAGACCTTATTATTCTGGAAAATCCTGGCACATTTGGCTCTTTTTTCCTTATTTTACTGCATGATTCTGGGGGTTGTCTTATCGCACATTCAGGCAATTTACCACACATACAGATTTTAACATCTCCCTATATTCCAATACTACATCTTTTTATTAACAATTATTAATAAAAAGCATATTATTCATTCTGGGTATCTCTCAGAGCACTTGAATTACAATATGCTGAAAGGTTATTATGGATTTTTTTCCCCCAATGATGCCAAAAACACTCTGACTACTTACATTAAGTTTTCTGAAATTGAATGTGTAAATATGCAAAATGAGGCTCAAATTTCTTGTTTCATTTTGTTGACATATTAGAGTCAAAAACAGAAAATACTTTAACAGCCATAAAAAAAACTAAAGAAAAAAAAACATTTTCACTATGTTTTTAGAAATAAAATGTTCTATAAAACAGGCTATGAATGATATATGAACAAACCTCTCTGTAACAACCTTCAGAATATAGATAGGAATGATACTGGAAAGTTTGGTGTATGTAAGTGCTACTGAAGTGGAGATTTCTGGCTCAGAGTCTGAGAAAAACCTCATTTTGAGAAAACGGCCTTTAGAGATATGTATTGTAAAATTCCATATATTTTGCAAGACACTACAGGTGAATAGGGCAAGAAATGTTAAAGCTGAAGTGGGTAGAATTGGAGCATATATGATTTTAAAACAGTTATTTTTATAAAACGGTCACTATATCCTGACAGTAGTGCATGATACAAAAAAAAAAACAGATCCATGAGGAGGTGCAGAAGTCTAGTTATCTCTCAGAGTACTTGAATTACAATATGCTGAAAGGTTATTATGGATTTTTTTGCCCAATGATGCCAAAAACACTCTACTGCCTACTACAGGTTTAACTAGTAGATATCACCATGAAACTTCCCCAAAGTTGATTACTTACATTAAGTTTTCTGAAATTTAATGTATAAATATGCAAAATGAGGCATTATCTAATGGTAACTTTTGTTGAATTTAGGAGAAATCTGCAGATGCAAATAGACAAGAGTGTAGTAAAATTAACACCTAAATGTGTAACTTTGGATGTTTCCTTTCCACTAGTCTGAAAGAAGACATGTTATGGAAGCAAAATAGTCCCAAATCTCAAAATTGACCAGTGCATGAACAACTATGATTTTGCCTGTAGTGTCTCAAAGCAGCAACTGCCCCTCTGCCCCCACACTTTCCCTCTCTCTTTAACTTTTATTATAATTTAATACTTAATTGAACAATTATTAATAAAAGCATATTATTCATTCTGGGTTCCTTTAAAAGCTAGTGGCTGTATCTGTCAAGCAGGTGTTACAGAACATGTAAGAGTGCTGTTGGGATCTTTAACGCAACGCTGCCACCCAGTGGAGTAATATCATATGTGGGATTTTTTGTTTTTACAGACAGCTGCTGCTCTATGTTGACCTCACTTTAACTTTAAGAGGACCTATTGTGCTTATTTTCCGGTGCATACTTGTATTTTGGGTTTGTATGAATATTTACATGCTTCAATGTTAAAACTTTATTTTTCTCAAACCAGCTGTGCTGCTGCACCTCTTTTCCCCCTCTGTCTGAGCTCCTGCCCGAAAAAGCCCAGTCTGCTCTGATTGGTCAGCTGGTCCACTCTTGTTTGTGATTGGTCAAGCGAACCAAACTCTTCAGACTCCGCTCCAGCTCCGCTCTAACTAGCATTGTTTTGAGGGCGTGCCCGGGGCCGGCTCCAGCCCTTTTGGTTCCAGCCCTAGGCAAAAATTCGGATTTGGAGCCCTCCAGCGTCCAGGATGTACACCATCACCACCCTACAGCCCTGTAAACCGCAACACGCATCAGACATCACAATGGTTTTAAGACAAAAAAAATTATTTTCATAAATAACTGTATTTATTATCATATAAATTAACAATTGGTCCCTGATATTGTGCCCTGCAGTGCCAAGAGTTGAACAAAGAGAAGAGTCCTCTCTGCCAGCTAGTCCTGAAGCTCTCTTCTTTTTCTTCTATCTCACTTCTTTACTATGCTGTGAGAAATATAAGGATGTGAGAGATGTTGTCTTTGCAAAAATAAATAACATATATCCTGAGTTCATCCATCTCCTCGATCCTCAGAAAATACCATATTTGTGTGGGGAGAAAAAATCAATGTGCAATATTAGCTGCAAAATATGTCGACTGTTGCCATACAATAAGAGGTGCTACAAGCTCTGAACATGTTTCTGATTGACTCCATCTGTAAAAGAATGTATATTCAAAATGTATTTGGTGTATTGTGATTGTGATTATTTCTTGTGTAATGTAATTATTCATTAATATGTAATTTAGCTTTGGCAATAATGTAACCTGAACATTTATGCCAATAAAACTTAATTGAATTTAAATTTAAGTTATAGAGATGAAAAGTGTATTTCTTTCTTTCTTTGTTCATTTGTTACCTCAATGCAGAAAATGAGGAAGGGCCCCCACTGTCATTTAAAAAAAAAAAAAAATGTCTTAATTTTAGAAGGTGGTGCCGTAGGCGACCGCCTATATGACCTGTGCCTTAAACCGGCCCTGGGCGTGCCAAACTAGCCGCAAGGCGGGTATAATGCAAATGTATTACTTAGTGACATCACCACGTTACAGAAGAAAAGGCAGGACTTCAAGCAAGGCGTTTCAGGCAGTTCAGGAGCAGTGTTTCTGTGGGGGAGAGTAACTCGCTTTAGTGTGGACTTTGTAACTTTGCAGACCTTTTACATGCACAAAATACTATATAACACACTAAAGGAAAGGGGAAAAGCATAATAGGTCCTCTTTAAAGAGCTTTGCTAAACTGTTAACCCAGTGGTATTGGATGTTTTTAACCCTATAAATGACTAATTGTGTAAAACAAGACATTGGCCGATGCAAGAATGCAAAAGGACACAATTCAAATACTCTATTGTTTTATTTACCTGAAACCACAACCTCAGTAATGCATGTACAACCATTATTAGTCATCAATAATGATCGTCTTTTTACATATGGTTAATATTGTTCTTCGATCAGGTGTCGCTGAGGGGACCGCACGGAGCCCCCTCACATTAGATCACAGTTTTAACAGCAGTTGATAAAGATACATGATGATAATAATAATAATAATAATAATAATAATAATAGGAATGCAGAGGCAATAAGAAAACACTGTTGTATTGCAGGATTACCAATGAATCAAAGTGTTGGTCCTCATTGCGAAGGACTACGTCGTCAGAAAGTAAAATGGATCAGTGATCGGCCTACAGTAGTTGTCGAATGGGAAAAAGTAAAAGTTAAAAAAACTCAAGTAGAGCACAGTCAAGTTCAGCATGAGTCACTTCTCCATGTCTAGTATTGTGCAAATTACCCAAAACCGTTACAATAAAAACAGTGATTTACATATCTATGATATATCCATCTTAAAACCATCTTAATATTGTCATTTGAGTATTATACATTAGAATCTATAAATACAAATTGCAAAGCCTACGTACAGCTGAAACGCATGCATGAATGTTTTGTACACTGATGTACAGCTAAGACCATTCAACCCAGTGTTTTTAAAGATTCTCTACGTGACAAGCTACCATGGAAGTTAGAAGTTCTTCATGCAAGAAGGAACGTTGCGGGTGTCGAAAACTTCCCTGCACACAAAACTGGAATAGTGTCGTATTGATATAGCATCTGCACACAGAGGTATAAGAGTGTTAAGATGTGTGTGTGTGTGTGGGTTGTGGTGCAAAGGGCAAAGGGAAGTTGTGTTTCCAGCCCAACCACTTTTTTTAAGTATACCCTTCTGTTATTTGGTCTTATTACTGTGAAAACATCCGTCCTTTTTTTTGTCTGTGCAAGAGCACACACACTGCTGGTCATCACGGTGTCTGAGGTGTGTGAAGTTAAGAGTGCTGGACAATAGGGACGACTCCAGCCTCTGAGCCAACTCTTTAAAATTTGCGAAGCTTTTTACGAGAGCCAACCTAAAAAAGGAAAAGAAAAACTATGTTAGTCCAGAAAATTCCATGTTTACCAGTTTACAAGTTTCTGTTCATTTTCTCTACCAGTAGTAGGTATCGTTTTTGTGAATAAAGGCAAGTGTCAGAGCGGTGAAAAGAACAGCACACAGTGACATTCACAATAGTGGCATGTGGTCAACGCCTAATCAATTTTTTTTAATTATTTGTGTGCCTACAAGGTTTCCCAAAATGCTTCTCAATTTAAAACAGTAATGGGTAGGATTATAGCAAATATGATTTAAAAAAAAAGAAGTTATTTTTTGGGGGCATTTTACCATTTTTATTGACAGTGGATAGAGTCTTGGAAAGGGGGGAGAGAGAGAGAGAGGATGCGGAAAGGGCCACAGGCCGGATTCGAACCCAGGCCACCGCAGTCAGGACTGAGGCCTGCTACATGGGCGCCCGCTCTACCAACTGAGCTAACCAGACGCCCAGAAGTTATTTTTAATAAAACGGTCACTATATCCTGACAGTAGTGGATGAGACAGGTAATCTGAAAAAAAACTCATGTGCCTCTGTCCTCCTGTGCTCCTAACTGCAAGATTTCATGGACCGGAGGAAAACAACCAATCAGAGACGATGTTTTCAGAAACATCTTGTATAGTGTACTGTTCAGCTGTAAAATGGGAAAGTTTGTGACACCAGCAGCCATGCTGAGATCAGTTGAGGAAATAACAAGCACCTCCCACCAGCCAGAAGAAACATTCTCATTTAAAAGCTAAACAGTACACTACAAGATGTTTCTGAAAACATTTGAGGTGAGAAATAGGCATTACTGTAACAGAATGTTGATTTGTATTTGATCAGCGCTGCCTAGTTTGACCGGAGTTTGCGAGTGATTGACAGCTGCCTCTGTTGAATGAACAGCCAATAGGAACGCTCTCTCTGAAATGACCTGTGATTGGTCAAAGTCTCCCGTAACGGGCTAGATTTTTTTAAAGCCTGAAAACAGAGCCATGAGGAGGTGCAGAAGTCTCTCTCAGAACACTTGAATTACAATATGCTGAAAGGTTATTAAGGAATTTTTGACCAATAACGCCCAAAACATTCTGCCTACTGCAGGTTTTATGGTGAACAAAGTCTGCTGTATTGTTTCATTAGATTCTACTGTAGTGAATTGGTATTTTAGTAGTGCGAAAAAGCAAATGTATACTCACTCTAGTGACAGGGGAGCCAATGGAAGGCATTGAGGAAAAGAAGCACACAGTTGTCAAGTGGAACACAAACACACAGTGCGAACAAACCCAAAAAAACATGCTTTTAGATTTCTCACATGTGGAAATTTCCACACAAAGTAATGCTTAAGATTAGTGCAGTCGACTGTATAATCTAACATGTATACACTACCACAAAGTGTGGTTAGTCCAGCACAAAACTAAGACCTCTAAATATTAAAGCCTGTAAGAGTCAAATATACACAAGATCTGTTCCTCTGTGCTGTGAATATCTCCTGCCCGTCATGTTGTGCCAAGGACACCGAAGCATTCATATGTCTGAAATGATTTGTATTCAAGTATTATATGCACATAGAAGAAAAAAAAAAACACTGGATATGAATAATGTTGATAACAAATGGCCTGAATCATATTAAATAAAAACAGAAAACACTTTGATTCAAAGGGTTTATGAGTGTATTTTTCCTTGAAGTAAAAAAACAACATTTTGGGTTTCTTATTTGCAATCCAAGTTCAGTGTTGGAGTATTAGTATTTTATTTTCTTAGGATTTTTAATTATTACTGTCCTTTGAATCAAACGCCATGGAGATGATTAACGTACAAATCATCCCCACTCGGTTCCGTCTCCAAAGCAAAACACAAATAAAGTTAATGAAAGTCAAAAAAAAATAAAATAAATCAATACAAACATAATATATCCTTAAAAATGTTAGAGGAAAATGTTGTTCTTTTTTGTTTTCTGCACAAGCAAATAGGGGCACACCTCGGATGTTACGCTTCAGCAAGACCGTTTAGGGAAAAGCATCTAGAGATGAGCAAAAAAAAAAATATCTTTTTATCATATTGAGGTAGCTGTGCTCTGCCCAGTGCAGACAAACTGGCTTATTTTCAAATCATTATAGTGTAAAAAACAAAAAAACAAAAAACATCCATGAGGTTAATTTATACTCTAACATTGGAAGGGGTGGGGGGGGACATACACAATTAAATTAGGAATGAGAACCCACATACAGTTCATGCTTGGTCACAGGACATGCGGCTTTTTGTTTTTCAAGATTTTTTTGTTTGTTTAAGCGGAGCATTCAAAACGTTCACTCCCAAACCTTTCCCCGGTTCTCGTTCTGCCACACGGAGCTTGTCCTCTCTGAAAGAGTTCTGAGTTTTTATACTGAAGACACAATGGTAAACATGAGAAAATAAATGAAGGCGGTATGTCTAAGCCACACTGGTCAAACAAATTGACGAAGCTGTTAAAAAAAAAATTCAGTTGCATAAAATTCAATCTCTGTACAGATCAATGGATTTATGATATCTTAAATTGCTTTTCATGAAGAGGGAAGCTAAACAAAACAGTGTGCTGTTGTTACTGTAGTGACATAAGACAACTGAGATTCCCAAAATTATTAAAAAATATAAACCTTAAAAAGGTAATATTGACAATAATAATAATAATAATAAAAAAAAACTGGCAACAGTATATTTTCTTTCAAACCAGCAACGAAGTACACAGCTACAGGGAGTGATGCTCTTCTCATTTAAAGCCTCACCCATTCAAAAAATCCTATCCCAACTCAAACCAGGTGACTTCTCAATGTTAACATTTTTAAATTATTTGTTACGTTTTCATGTGTTAAAGTTGGTCCTTCTCGAAACACCCGCGGTAGGCACGCACAAGTACACACTCTAACTCTACAAACACGCACGCACGCAAGCTATGCACATGTGGGAAGGGCGAGAGAGGGGGGGAAAGAGGGAGAGGACAGAGGGAGGTGATGGTGGTGGTGGGAGGAGGGGGAGTGGAGGGGGGGCGGGGAGGAAATGGAAAGAAGTCGAGGTTGTGCTCAAGTCAGTCAGGACCAGAACATGTCGGCCATGTTAGTGTCGGAGCTGTAGATCCAGAGGACCAGAGGGAGGGAAACGGCAACGAAGGGCCAGGAGATGCCCTCCACGCATGCAGACAGCCAGCAGCCTTTGGAGCTGTCGGGCTTCTCCAGTTCTTTACCGGGCTCCAGGTAGTTCCTGGCCGCGAACTTGAGGAACTCGTCGAGTAGGATGACGGGCAGCGAGATCTTGAGCACCATGAGCCATTGTGTCAGATTCAGAGGAGTGATCTGGAAGATGATCTGAAGAGAAGCACACAAAGAGAAAAATCATTGCATTTCAAATTTGAGAGACAGATTCTGCATTCAATCTGTAGGCAACGGGACAGGATTTTGGTATCAGAAGCGTTCTGGTTTCTAGTTTGTAGTATGAGTAGTATTGACCAATCACGTTCGAGAAAGGGAGAGCAAAAGAGGCGGAACGCATTGGCTAAAATGCAATCTGGGAACCCACCGGCTATCATCTGAAAATGATTTAGCTTTTTATTGGTTTAAAATGAGCTTGTGAACTGGCTACTTGTGAAACAATCCAATCATACACGTCGTCTCTGAACTCCAACTCCTGTCTTGCATTTAAAGTTGCTAATTGGACTGGAAACAATGAGCAGCGCACGGAAAAGGGAGTCTTGGCCCGGATATGCGCTGGCTACACCGGGACCCCAGAAATATAGCCCTTTGCCCCCCAGAGGCTTATCCATCGTCAGTCCAATCTCCAAAGGGCTCCGAGATTGGAGATTGAGCAGACTATTTTTACACATTTCACAGTATCTTACTCTATGTGTCAAACTAAAAGAAATCTTTCTTACTGGAAGTGGCTCCACATAGAGGATGAGGAAGTGAAGGGACATGGAGAGGCAGATGGCTCCCAGCAGCCACACGTTCTCCCAGGGAGGCATCCTCAGCAGCGACTGGTTCTCTGACACACTGAGCAACAACAAAGACAAACGGACATGCTTGTTAGAAACTCGCTCGCTGAATTCAGAGCCTTTACGTACAAATACTTCATTGTATGTTTATTAGTCCATATAAAAACACAGGGTCAGTGTATGAAAGTGGAAACTGAGATAAAAGATGCATTGACTCGTGTTGAAGCGCAGTCACTGAGAAATACTAGTAAAACAACAGTTAAGCAGCCGCCACGAATGTACCTGTTGCGATTTCAGTTAGAATCTGCTGCTTGAGCTCAGTGGGTGTGCTTTGTGCTACTGCGTTAGCGCCCTGAGCAGAGGTCATCAGAGCTCTGTCTCGTTCTCTGGCTCAGTGGGCGTGTGCTCATGAACAAGTTAACTTCTGGACTTCACTGTCGGTCTATTTGTCCGTGTTTTCTTCTGTTTATTTTGTTATGAACTGTTGTCTGTGTTAAGTGTTGTCTGTTTACACGGCTACCGTTTTTTTTTTAGCTTATTATTTTTTCTTTCTTCTTTTTCTTGTCTTTAAATGATAAAGACAGTGATAGTTATGAAAGGGGAAGAGAGAGGGGATGACATGCAGCAAAGGGCCACGGGTCGGATTCCAGCTGCTGGGGTAAGAACTGAACCTTGGTACATGGTGCGCACGCTCTACCAGGTGAGCTATCAGGGCACCCCGGCTACAAGGTTTTTAAAAAAATGGCGGTTGCCGGTGCTGCATTGGCTCATGTGTTCACCCAATCACTGTACACTTGTGTCACTCACAGTTCCTCTTGTGCTGGGAGAGTACCTACTCTGAAATAGGAGCTAAAATAGTCCCTCAAAACGGCGTTCTAAGAACTATAATCGTTCCTAGTTCTTGTGGTGCGGACACAATAAAAAAGAGGGGTTCTTAGAACTATGAAGAAGTTCCTCTGGTCCGAAAACATCAATTGAGCATCATCTGGTGAAAAAATATATTTTTTTGTTTCTACTGACTAAAAACATAATTCTGAACATGTTGGACCTACTAATTAATTGGTAATAACAGTTGGGAGGATACCTTGCTCAGACTAACCTGTTTAGGGCATTGCACATCTCAATGGTGACCAGCACAGACAGGGCCATGGTCATAGGGTAAGGGGACTCAAACACCTTACAGTCCAGATCCATGAAATCTGGATTATCTGCACCACACTGCAAGAAGTGGCTCTATAAAAAGTGATAGGGGGAAAAAAAAACAGATTAAAGCAGCAACAGCAGATTAAATTCAAAGTGTGTGTTGAAGTGAGCATAATTAGCATGATAGTGGCTGTAATTCATACCAGCTGGTAAAAGGTGATCCTTGGACCATCCTCAGCAGCAACAAACCACCAGGCAGCAGCACCAACAGTGGCAGCACCTACATAACCTGGTGATGCAAACCAAAATGACGTCATTCACACACACACGCGATGACAGAGACGCCCGGCTACTTAAATCCACGACAATTAGACGACATGGCGAAGAAAGGGAAACACTACATGTACAGCAACCACTTACATCCAATGGCGAGGTATCTGAAGAAGAGCCATCCAGAGATGAGGGGCTCGCGGGCGTTGCGTGGCGGCTTGCTCATGATGTCCAGGTCGGGTGGGTTGAAGCCTAAAGCGGTGGCAGGCAGACCGTCGGTCACCAGGTTGACCCAGAGCAGCTGAACGGGGATGAGGGCTTCAGGGAACCCCAGGGCTGCGGTCAGGAAGATGCTACACACAAAAGGCAGCGTGATTATGAAAGAGTAAAAGAAACTGTGTGATGTTAAGGTATGACGTGTACGGAGGAATGCGAGTGCGTCTTTGTATAAAACCGGCCATCCTTACCAGACAACTTCGCCCACGTTTGAAGAGATGAGGTATCTGATGAACTGTTTCATGTTGTTGTAAATGGCTCTGCCTTCCTCGACCGCAGCTACAATGGTGGAGAAGTTGTCGTCGGCCAGCACCATCTCAGAGGCGGACTTGGCCACAGCTGTGCCTGAGCCCATGGCAATACCGATTTCAGCCTTCTTTAGAGCAGGAGCGTCGTTTACTCCGTCACCAGTCTGAAGGGAGAGTGAAAACAAGGAAATTCTTAAGAACTATTTTACAGTGCATTATAAACTTTCCACTTTATCTGGTTCATTTTGTTTTGGAGGAAAGTGTGCATGTTTAAAAAAAAAAAAAACTACTAAACTAACTGATGGTACATAGTAACGTTTTATCAGAATGCCAGAGGTCTGTGAATAGGTTATTAGGCTTACCATAGCTGTAATCTCATCATAGGACTGCAGAAACTCAATAATCTTGGATTTATGTGAAGGCTCAACACGGGCAAAGCAGCGGGCCTTGATCACAGCGTCTCTTTGTGCAGCAGGCGACAGATCGTCGAACTCTCGGCCGGTGTATGCCATGCTGGAAACATCATCGTCCTCTCCGAAAATACCGATACGTCTGCAGATAGCCACTGCCGTCCCTGAGATGCAAATGAGAGCACATTTACTTCTTAAGGCTTCCTGGAATTGTTTGTAGTTTAATGTTCTCTTGAAGGAAGTTATAATGATTTGTGCGAGTCAGATTTTCTCTCCAAGCAGATGTGACTTTCTCTACGTACCCTTGTTGTCTCCGGTGATCATAATTACTCGGATGCCTGCAAGGCGACAGAGTCTAATAGAGGCTGCTACCTCTGCCCTGGGAGGATCCAGCATGCCCACACAGCCAACAAATGTCAGGTCAGTCTGGATGATAAAAGAAAAAATAGAAGCAACATTCAGATTATTTTGCTTATTCTCACTTATAACCGTCAGACGCTGACAGCCAACAACGTCACACCTGAAAAGGAACCTAGTCACCAAAAGTGAGACAAACCTCGTATTCGACAAAGCGGTTGGAGTCCTCCAGCGCCAGCTCTTCTTTGACCATGCGGTGGTCTCGCGTGGCGAGAGCCAGACAGCGCAGGGTGTCCCTGCCGGTTCCATATTCCCTGATCACAGACATCAGTTTGTCCTTGATGCCAGGGGTCAAGGGCACCTTGTTGCTGCCTACACGGATGTGTGTGCACCTGTCAATCACTCCCTCAGGGGCACCCTGTGAGCAGGAACGGACAGGAGAATGAGGATACAAAGGAAAGGACAAAACAGTATCTAAGAGAAACACTTACAATAAACAAAACATTTTATTTTGTAACATTTTTAGGAAAAAAAAATAGGCTACTCAAAATGCACATTATCCTTTAATGATAAAGACATATTCCAACATGATTATAGTACTATCAAGTTAATGAAAAGCATTTATTTTAATAGCATAAGCCTCGTTTCCACTGCAGGAACTTTCCCTTGGAAATTGAGGATCTCATTGCGTTTCGACTGCAGGGACCAGGGTCTAAATTAAGTTCTGGGGACATTTTTTATCCCCCAAAAAAGGCCGTGGTCTGGGGGGGGTACTATCTGAAAGTACCAGAACTTTCGGGGTGGAGTTCGCAGGGATGACCGTCACTGATTGGTGAAACACACACACGGCGCCGCTGCTTCAACTGTACCGTTTCATTCATAAAACAAGGAAGTACTGAAGACCATTTTAGGATGAGGGGAGAGCATTTCTCTTTTATGATAACATTAAAAGTTAAGTTAGGCTCTGCTGTCGGCTTCCGGACTCATTTAAAAAAAGACGGAGAGAAAAAGAGCGCGAGTGAGCTAGGAGGGCGAGCGGTAAAAGAGAGAGAAATGTAGCGCGGAGGTGCTGTGAATGAGAGACGGAAAAGTTATTTTCTGATTGTTTCACGCCGTTAACGTTCTAAAGTACTTAATAAATAACCCTCAAACATTCAACAGATGATTTACTGTGGAGACAGACGCTCTTAGTTTAATTTTCCTCTGCTGCATTTCATTCATTACATCCAACGTGCATCAGCAAATATATGCGGCAGTAAAAATTGTCGCAGTGAGACAAAACCTAAAGTTTTTTCCAGTGTTTTTTTAGATGAAACGGGCGGACATACTGAACTGCTGTTTACCGCCGAGACCATCAGCAGCCCTCGTTCCATGTCATGTTGCTTTTTCATATGTCAGCGGACTAATTTGCCTAATCTTCGCAGGTCTTTAGACTGCGGTGGAAACGCAGACAACAATGGGCTAAAGGAACCTTTTAGTTCCTTGAAAAGTGGTTCCAGTGACTAAAAGTCCTGGGAACTTTTGGTGGAAACTCAGCTATAGATAGACTTCCAGAAAAAAGCTGGTCAACGTTATCTAGAGACACCAGTAATGTCATGTTTTGTATGTCGCCACCTTGGACAATTCAAATCCTAGCAGTAATTCTCAATTTGTCTATTTCTTACCTTTACAAACATCTTGCCCACAGAGGAGCGGGCCTTGTTAGCAGTGCAATACACAGACATGGACTTCCGGTCTCTGGAAAATTCCAACGTAAACTCTTTCTTCATCAGCTGCTTGATCACCTAAAGATTTGATAAAAACACAACGGTAGTTTGTTAGTCTTTCTGCATTTTGCTCTGTTTCAGCTTATTTGATAAAAGTACAGAACATGGTTTCTAATGAAACTGGAAATGACTTTGAAGAACAAGAGGGTTACATACGGAATTACAGGCGTTGGCTCTCTCGATCTTGGACAGGCCTTTAACATCTGTGTCAAACACGTTCATTTTCTCCACAAGGCATGTGAGAGCCGTCTCTGTGGCCTCACCCACCTTCTCGTACACACCTTTGACCTGGAAACACACACACACACACACAGAAAAAGGAAAATGGTCAATATAATTAGAGAATGTCACACAAAACATGTAAGGCATTGTTAACAGAGCCACATTGGTTTTTAAGGAATCAATGAGCCATATAACATGCAAAAAGATTCAACACCAACCTCATTATAGTCCAATGAGGAATCATTACAGAGAGCACAGATAGAGGCCAGCTCTACCAAGGCATCATACTGGGAACATCTGACTGGTTTGCCATCTTGGAACCTAAAGAAAAACAGATGGAGACAGGAAGCAACAAGTGAGAAAGAAGGAGGGGAAGGGGTTTGTATTTGTAACCAGTTGAGACCCCACATGATCCCTTCCAAGTAGTGGGATTCATTTTGTTATACATTCATTAGTTTCATCTTATAGCACACAGGCGTATGAGACTGAATACTTACACTTCTCCAACCGGGGCATATGTGGAGCCAGTAATAGTGAATTCCTTTAATGAACAGTGATCGCCCTCTGCCTGATCAATGATAACCATCTGGAAAACACAAATATGGTAGAGACAAACTATTAGTACTTAATACTCACACAAAGCATCTGTTGACTTGGTGGGTAAATGGCCAAATGAGAGTTGCAAAAAGCTGAGATTGTGTTGGACAAACTGCATCCAGCAGGTGGCAGCAGACTACCATCCACAGGAAAGAAAGCTTTATATCATGAGTCCGCTTGAAACTCAGAGCAGCAGAGTATAATAATGAAATGCTGAGCCAAAGCAGACACGGAGCACTCTGGTGGGAAGGGTCCATAAATGTCATCTTGCAGCAAGGCAGATGCAGAATTCCTCTGTGTGCACTCACACTACGTGAATACGTTGTATAAAAGTGAATCACTCTTAAGGCGGAAATAGTTTGACCTTGAGTATCCAAACCTTTGGGTAAGGAGACTGGTTTCAGTGTCTGGTTTATTGAATTCAGTTTTTCAATTGAAAGTGCAAGGGGAGGAATTTTATTACCCACAAAAAATAGTCATATTATATTCATATTTTGTTCCCCATCCAAATATAAGAGATGGGGGGGGGGGGCATTTTGATATCAGCAACACTTGGAACGGTTACCATAGATGTCAAGGTTATGCATTCACTCGTTACACATTCTTACACACAAAGCATCACATTTGCCAAAATTTGAAAGGGGCAGGACAGAGATAGACGAGGGATGAAAATAGAAATATCTGAATAAAACGATGAGCTGGCATAATGGCTGCACCCCCCCTAAGGCACCAGCAAGACTACAAAAAGCAGTGATGTCAGTGGCAAAACACAAGAGCAAGTAAGGGACTGAATTAAGGAGAACCATTCAGTCACTCGGGGCACCCGCATTTTAGTACTGCCCTATTCGGACAGGAGTGGTTTGCATGCCTCAAGCACACGCTTCTCCGTCAGCGAGTGGCTATCAAATGACCAGGAATAGCATTTTATGGTTTCCAAAAATGAGGCCCTTCAAAAACACAATATTGACTTAAAGAAAATTGTGCAGGATGAGCAAGGGAAGAGGAAATAGACGGGGGAGAGACAGAGAGAGAATCTTTCAACACAAGGTCAGTTATGCAACTCTACTGCCGGTTCTGCTGCAAGTGACTAACTACTGCATACTGATCAGCATGCTGCCTGAACAAGAAGGGGGAGGAGAGAAGAATGGGGAGGGAAGAAAGGAGGAGGGAAACAGAAGACCGGCGAGATAAAAGAGCTGAGGAATAGCACTGAGAAAGATGGAGGGACGGAGCAGGAAGGAGAAATACAATGTCAAAAAATGAGCTAGGAAGGAACATTGAACGGCAAATCGTACACGCTTTGTGAGACTAAAATAGACAGTAAATGGATAATAGTTCATTTAGCCTTAAGTTGTTCATGCACATAAGGGATGGGAAAATAAATATACACATAACATGTAATTTTGAATCTAATTTCATCTCTACTGGTGTACAACTAAATCCTTCATTATCCGTTATTAGCCGCTCAACGTCAGCAGTGCTTAGTGCTCAATAAATCCCTACTATCAACAACAGGTCGTCTTTATTTCTCAAATAAAAAGTTTACATGTGAAAGGTTCTCGGATGTCAGGAAAGTAGCCAGCTCTTGCTCTTGAAATTCAACTTATTTTGGGATTTTTCTCCCGTTTTCCTTCTGGTTCCTATGCACGGCAGACCTCCTCACCGTACTGTTGCCCTGGTGAGGATGTAGACGGCCATACATTGCCTTCAAGGCCAAACTCCGTTTCACTGAAGCTCTTGAATACTAATTGTTGTTTCATGCAAATGTTGGTACTTAAAAATGTTAGGAGACAAAGCTTTTAAGAAACGGATAACTCTATTTAAACACTGGCAGCTTCAACTCAAAGGGCCAACTGCGTCTTCTGTTTGAATATTATGATGTGCCACTTAAAGATTTTCCCCTGATGCATCCCTTTTCTAAGGTACAAAAAGAACACTCACTTGCCCCATCTGCAATTAACTTTCAATCAACTCATCCACTGAGACACACTGAGCGTGAGTGCTCATTTATCATACTCTGCTGGTAGGGATTTAAGCTAGTGGAGTAATTATTATGACCATTGCTGGTTTATTATTTTTGTCTGATAATTGATCATTTCTTTCATGACGCAAGATTTTTGTTATGCTTATATAGTGAGAACTAGTTAGTAGTCGGACACTCTCAGCTGTTGACATTCTGACGTACACAGCAGCTATTTACATAGTTACACTGGTTACTATGAAACCAGCGTAAATGTTGTTAGATAAGCCGACAATGTCAACATCACTTTAAGAGAACTGAGCTGACAGTTGAAGGTTAATGAACCGACTTTAAATGACTGCTTTCATTAGCAACAAATAGTGTGCGAGGTAAAGATGGGAAATAATGGAGTAAATATCGGATTTCTGATTCACAGTTAAATCAAATGCGTAGAAATCTTTAGATTTATTAGGTGACCCCTCAGTTGACTTTGAGCCGTCGTTTGCTTGTTTTTGTCAGTCAGTGTGCATTACATTATATTTTTATATTCTAGTAGGGCAAGTGCGCTTGTTCACATGAACTCTGTTTCCCACAGGTGGTTGTAGGCTAATAGAGATGAATGGTGATGACACGGCAAAAAAGGAAGCAGAGGTCCGGGCGAGGGAAATAACACAATAGAGATTTTTACTTCAATTGTCTATGAGAAGGCTAAGACAGACCTGGCGGACAACATCTTTGTTGTTAGAACATTTATCAAGTCAAGAGGTAATGACAAATGTTCTTTAACACTACATATTATTATTACATATTATCTCTTTTTTATGGAAATTTGCATCTCCAACCATAATTTGTTGAAGCTGTGAATTATTGTTTAACATTATTTAATGGCAGATTTCTAACTGTTTAACGTGGGTTAAACAGTTAGAAATCTGCCAGTTAGACTATGATTGCCAAAAGCTAGCTGGCTGGGTTGGCCCTTCAAACGCATTCCAATCAAAAATGCAATTCTTTCTGTATCTAGATCGTGGTGTTGATTTAGACTTATGAATAAATACAAGAAATTCACAAAACACCACACAATCCAGCTTTGGTCTGATTTGGTCTGGTTTCAGGTTTGTTCTCTCCGTCTCTGCCAGTGTTTACTCTTCTCTTACCCTGCACACGGACATCTGATTGGTGGTCAGCGTGCCGGTCTTGTCGGAGCAGATGACAGATGTACAGCCGAGGGTCTCCACAGACGGCAAACTGCGGACAATTGCATTCTTCTTGGCCATGCGCCGAGTTCCCAAAGCCAGGCAAGTAGTGATGACAGCAGGCAGACCTGGAGAGAAATAGCAACAGAACCACAGAGGAAAAGAGGATTAACACATACGGGAGAGGAGATAAGCAGTTAGAAATGGAGAAATTCATTTATATTCATTTATTTAAGCAAGTGAGGAAAATAATATTCTTTGTCCCTGTATCATGAAGTATTAAAAAACAGCCCATGAAATAGGATTTTCCAACCAACTGTTCCTGCAGTCTGAATAACGGCACAGCATTGGAACCTCTCAGAACAATAAGCGTGTCAAGGGCATCGCTGCATGTGTGTAGCTCTCCAGCTTACCCTCAGGGATAGCAGCAACTGCCAGTGCCACGGCAATCTTGAAGTAGTAGACGGCACCTCGGATCCAGGATCCTCCGTGGACGGGATCGTTGAAATGTCCAATATTGATGAGCCACACAGCAATGCAGATCAGTGTAATCACCTTGAATTATAAAAGGTCATATTAATAGCAAACAATTAACCATAACTGTAATCAACATTATACATCTTGATCAAACAGAAATAGCTGTTTTTATTAACATTTTAAAGTACAAAAAGGCAAAAAACAACAGAGTGAGAGAATAGTGCAACTTAACAAATTACCTTGGACAGTTGCTGTCCGAACTCATCCAGCTTTTGTTGCAGCGGTGTGCGCTCCTGCTCCGTTGCTGCCATCTCATCACGGATCTTGCCAATCTCCGTGTTGCCACCTGTGGCCACCACCACGCCAACAGCCTTACCAGCTGCAATGTTGGTGCCCTGTGGGGGAAGAAGTGAAAAAGCAGAACGTAGAAAAAAAGAACAAAAAAAAAGAAAACACATTACACATTAGGCTTCTGGGCATAGGGGTTAAACTAGTTTGACAACTATTCTGAGATGTGTGTCACAAAGACACAGAGGGGGGAGGTTCAATACGCAGCAAGTGTCAACATGCAGCGAGTCAATACACTGCGTTCTTGAATACATTTTAGAAACAGTTGTAGCTGCCATGGAAGCAAATGTGACAATTTATTTTGTAAATGAATGGACATGCACTATTATTCTCTTGCAAGATATAAATGGATAATTATATATTTTCCAAAAGTGATGTCACTCTCAACACAATGGATGTGAAGAGGGACGGTGGGATTAAAACAATAAAGAGGATGAGTAGGAGGATGACAGCAGAACATTGTTGCCTTCATAGGTGTAGTCAGACAAAGTGTAAATAACACTGAACAGACTAAAACGGTCCCGTGAGTCACTCACAGAAAAGAGCATGTTCTTCTTGTCCTGGTTGACAGCACGCGGGTCAGGCACAGGATCGGTGTGTTTGATCACAGACACAGACTCTCCTGCAGGAAGCGGAAACAAAGGATATGAGACAGGGAAGCAGTGAGAAAGTTTCTACGCAGCAGAGAAAATTGGTAGTTGTGATGCTTGGTTGACACTTTGGGCAGAAATGGAGAAGTGGAGAAGGCTTTGCAGCTGACTGAGCAGGCCTGACAATTATCAAACAATGCATTGCCATTGCCTTTCAAACCCCATATCTGATGTGTGTGTGTGTGTGTGTCTGTGCGTGTAATCAACTGTGCGAGGTCTGCGCTGTTCTGATACAGTAAGGCAGGCAGTGTTTGACAAGCGGTATTGCCATGAATGGGGAAGGAAAAGAGAGGAGAAAAATAGCTGAAACACTAAAATATCCCATGGAATTTGCTACCAATTAAGGCAGCGGAGGAGGACAAGCAACTTAAGGACTTGATTCACATAAACCTCTTCTCTCGTGCATTGTCCGTCCTTCAATATTCTCCCCTTCTCGTCTTTTCCATCTACACCGCCGTCCAATTATCCATCTACAGATTCACCCGTTTACTGTTCCGCTCATCCGCATCACGCTCACTTCTTTATGTTTTGCTATTGACTGAGCAGCCGTGACAACAGGGTGTAATGAGGGCATGTGCGTCAAAAGGAAGAAGAAAATCGCTGTCTAGGTAATGCATGTTTAAATATTTATTTGTAAGCTATACGGGAAACATATAAAATGTATAATCGTGTGTAATGGGTAGGGCTGGGACGATTCACCTATCTCCCGATTCAATACTATCACGATACTTGGGTGCCGATTCTATATGTATTGTGATTTTTAAGTATTGCGATTCGATATTATGATTTATTGCAATATTTTAACTTTTTTTTTTAGGACTACACCATGGGAAAAAGTTGAATCATACACTTCTAGGGATTTTACTTTGGAAAATATCTAAATTAATACAGTAAGAATGTTTGATTTTCAGCATGTATGTAGTCAGAGATGTCCTGAAGTCAAATATATCAGTCATTGTCAGGAATTATTTTAAAACAATTTCCAGCAACCCAAAAATCACAGAATAAAGACATTTCCCTCACAAATTAGAGGTATTTTCTTTTTTAATTTATAAGGGACATACAATGTTTTTATACGGCCATGATCAACTACATCGGGGCTGTTTGAATGTATCTAACATAAATGTCAGTATATGGGTGCTCTACAGTTGTAGCGTCGACCGGTTTGACCTCGGAGATGCGAGTGATTGCTGGCTTGACCGCACGATAACGTTTCCTGTCTATGACAGAGTTAGCATGCAGCTTTAGCCATGATGTCTAGCTCTGCTTTTCCTGGCAATGTGTGAAACCCAAAGTGTTTCCATAATTTATCGTAGGCGTAGTGTTTACCACTTTGGATTTAAAACGTGAGGGTGCACGTCGTATCTACGCGGACCCTCCGCCGTTTTCTACTTTTTCGTTTCGGCTCGCTGCGGCCGGCTGCTGTTCGTTTTGGTTGACGGATACGGAACGGATATGACGTCACGTTACTCTGACTACAACAATAAAAGCGGTAACTTCCTTCTACCTCTGCATGGACTCAAATGAAGCAAATATATTGATTCTGACATTAAAAAATTGATTTCAAAATCGTAAAAAAAAATGTTTAAAAAAATGCGATACATAGGTGAATTGATTTTTTCCCCCACCCCTAGTAATGGGTCAGGGCACAGAGACACGAACATGAACAGATAGAAGCTCACACAGACAAAAAGGGGGTTAAACAATTAGGTGGTTTTACCTGTAAGAATTGATTGGTCTACCCTCAGTGTTGTTGACTTGATAGAAGTCAGCCTGATGTCTGCAGGCACTTTATCACCAACTGTGGAAAGAGACAACAAAGCACAGGAGACACTTAAGTACCTCTTTACAATTTAAAGGCATCTATAAATGGCATGTCTACAGGTGGATGTGTACTTTGCACAATACGAGCGATAAAAGCAGATGAGTGGTGTACAGATTTGATCAAACACTATCCAGCCGTGTGAAAAGACATGTTCTCATGAAATAAGAAAATACTTTAAGATAAGCACAATAAAACAAACAACTATCACCACACACAGACACTAAAGTCTTGGGAATAAAATCAACTGCTGTGTTATCCCACCTCGTGCTCCTTGGGAGTGATAAAATAATCAAACTCAAGTTATTTGTTGGAGAGAGAGGCTGAGGGAAAGTCATGCATTCAAAATTATTAATGTTCCACTCATCTCCTGCACAGGACGCAAATAGATTGCGGCTCATTCTTTCCACTAACACATGGCTTTAGCAATCGCCAGTAAAACAGATGTAAAATGTAAATATGCACCAAATTCCAAACAAGTGTTTCTTCTGCAGAAAGCGGATAAGTACCATTAAAGCCACTGAAATTTATTAGCATTACTTAAAAGGGTATCAAACAGTTTTACTCCTCTGTATGGTTTCACATGCAGTTTGGGTCTGTTCAGGGCAGATAAAAAGTGCTGATAATGAACCTTTCAGCTTTGTGGTTTGATTGAAGAAAAAAGTACTTCAAAGTTAGACCATGTTCGGCATTCAGATGCGCTATCAAATGATATTTTCTTTGAGTTTTCCATTACAAAGCCCTTCTATGGGATGGGACTGGAAAAACAAACATGCAATATATTATCTCTTAAGGTCAGATCTATGATCAAAAAATATAACCTGAGAGGCCGTCTGCAAATACATTAAATTCTTAGAACTACAGTATTATGTTTAGAGCTGCAACGAGTAATCAATTAGTTGTGAACTATTAAATTAATCGCCAACTATTTTGATAATCGATGAATCGGCTTGAGTAATTTTTTAAGAAAAAAAAAGTAAAACTTCTCTGATTCCAGCTTCTCAAATGTGAATATTTTCTGGTTTCTTTACGCCTCTATGACAGTAAACTGAATATCTTTGAGTCATGGACAAAACAAGACATTTAAGGATGTCGTCTTGGGCTTTGGGAAACACTGATCGACATTTTTCACCATTTTCTGACATTTTATTGACCAGACAACTAATCGATTAATCGAGAAAATAATCAACAATGTAAATCATTGTTAGTTGCGGACCTAATTGTGTTCCTGTATAATACTGTACTATTACAATAAGGCTATGGGCCAGGGTCCCCATGGCACCCCAAATTGATGACTGACGTTTTAATGAAATTCTAAAGCACAATGGAAAATGCCACTGATGCACCAAAGTGAAATATTACTTTCAGCTTACAGTAAGTCATCACACACGTTGGAAGGGTGATGGTAAAAGCAATATAAAGCAATGACCCAGAGGCTCTTAAGAGATCCCTCTGTGGACAGTGGTGACAGACACGTAAACCAACCCTTGGGCCTCTGCAGTGCCCTTCTTCTGAGTAGAGAGAGGAAGAGAGGGGGGGTGGGGATGGGAAGGGGGGGATTAGATGAGTCCGGCAAAACACACGTCCAAAAATGGGAAAACTATTTTGATCAGTTGCAAACATGTGCTGCTGGATTTGGGGGAGGAAGGGGGGGGATGATAAAAAAACGTCTGTTTTAAGCAAGGAGAACCCATTCCACACGTCATATGAGCTGAAATAGAAAGTGTGACGTGTCTTTTCGTACAAACTGTTCATTCATTATCATCATTCTCATGAGTTTGTGACAGGTTTATGTAACGCATTCAGAGACTCAAGTGAGGAAATTCTACTAAAGAACTAAACACACATCACTGCATTGTGGTTACACTATAACAATAATCCAAAAATCCGTGTTATTACTGTAAATGAACTGTAACATGTGGTAACGCTAAAGTCATGGTGAGTGATAATGCTCCTTGACTGTACTAGCTGCACTACCAAATTTGGTCCTCCACTTGACTAGAGGCTGTCAGAGCCACTTCATCATCACCTGCTTGCCTTTGAACTAGATCCCCCTTAACAGACAGGAGATAGTGAAGGAGATGGACAAGCATAGCATGAGGGAGGACACAAAGGAGACAAGGAACTGCATTTAATGGAAATATTTAAGACCCAAAGCCCTGTGGGAAGGTTCCCACAAAAAAGTCACTAATTAGAAAACCTCCTACGTCAAAGTAATAGTGACCCTACTTACCACTCATTGGTGGATACGGGTAATGAGGTCACAGCAAGCAGATTAATCCACTTTCACAGGCAGAGAATAGTTTGGCAGCAAGAGGACCTAATCATTTTGAAGGCCTTTTAAATTAAACCCTTATCAATAAAAAAAACATAGGTATATTCTTAAGGCTGACCCGAATCCTTCGAAGCTTCGTGGCTTCAACCATTGCCATGGTAATCAACCTACAAATACCTTCGAATATTTCTTACAGAAGTTTCAAAGTAGGGATCTGACGGTGAGGAAATTTCCCCACCGGTTAATAAACATGTCACAACACACCGGACATTTTTACAAGAAAATATGGCGGCCAATATCTGTAGAGCGTTTACTTTGATCTTTGACGTCGGGTGGCTGTGTGTCTGGCCTCTCCGGTCCAGCTTTTGCTGCAGGGCCGCAGGTTTCCACCCGGCGTTGCTCCACCGCGCACACTGGCTGTGAACGCTCCGTCCTCCTCACAGCGATTGCCGTTAATTAACGTTATAGTTCCCTTATAGCATGGGGTTTAAATCTGATATATTGCCAATTGGCGCTTTTGCTTTTGGCTTCGACACCAAATCCTCCGCCATCATCTAGTCTGTCAATTTTCTCTTGTGTCGTGTGTGTGGAATATGACACCTGCTTAGTCTATATACTATCTATTGATAACATGCCGCTGATACACGAAAATTAACTAAATGGGTTTTATTTCTGTAAGCAAAACGATGGTGGGTACGTAATGTATGTGTGGTGTGCCCGACCACTGTGTAACACCGGTAACAACAGCCCTAGTATGTTGTTATCTTAACTTCCACAAATAGATTGTGTTCATCGTCATGGCAAACCCATTTCTCCTGGGAATAATGACCCTATTACATTTCAAAGAACAAATCATTCATTGGTCAATGATAAGTACATAGATAAGCAGAATCTACAATTATGAATGCCTCCAAAAATAGTTACTGTTTATTAATGTTTCTTCAAGTCATATTGCACACAACGAATACAGTTGTTTTGCAATTATCTACAGAAATTTGCTGCAGTGCCCCAAAACATGCAGCTGTCTCATTATCCAACATCATCTTTCCTTTCATCTTACATCACATGCTCTTATTTTTGCTTATTTTTCTGGGAAAGAGTGGACAGCCTCCGGGATGGGGACCTTTCTTTCTCCCATGTGAACAAAGGATTTTATCTGTTTTATCTGTTCCCTAGAGAGAGGGACAAATGTCAGTCTGCATCCACTTAAAGTGATAACACCCCATCAGCTTGTAGAGACCCAAGTAGTTCTCACACCCGATCCAGGGTCTGTATCTCCGCCTTTCCTCCCTTGTACTAACCATGGTCGAAACCCCTACTCCATGTGACTGATAGTATAAGCCTCGACTCGATGCGAATATAAGAAGATTTTGCAAAAGACAACCATACAAATTGGGCTTGCCGCGGTAGTCGGTGTTATCGGTGTTACACGGTGGTCGGGCACAGACCAATAACATTGCTGGCCCACCGTCATTTTGCTTTTTTTTCAATATAGAGATAAGACCCTTTTAGTTCCTTTTGGCGTATCAGCGGCGTGTTATCAATACATAGTTGGGCGACAGGCGCTATAATCTGATAAAGTGTCTGTACAGAGTCTCAGCTCAGAGTAGCAGGAGTCAGATTTCACACACATGGGATGAGAGAGAGTTGACAGACAAGACGATGGCGGAGGATTTGGTGTCAAAGCGATAAGCAAAGCAACTATTTGGTAATGCTTTGGATTTAAACCCAATGCTATAAGGGAACCATAACATTAATGAGGCAATCACCGTGCGGAGGATGAGGCGTTCACAGCCGGTGTGCACGGCACAGCGTGGAAGGGTGGAAACCTGCAGCCCCGCAGCGAAAGCTGGACCGGAGAGGCCAGACACACAGCCATCCAACGATATAGATCATTGTAAGCGCTCTACAGATATTGAGCGCCGTCATTTCTTGTAAAAGGTCCGGTGTAATCGGTAACACCGGCGTTGTCGTCAGTTTATTAACCGGTGGGAAAATGTCCTCACCGTCGCATCCCTTATACAAATATAACAAAGTCTCATAGTGCAGATTACACAGTATCCCACTATTCATCATGGGGGGTCCAGTGAAACTTTAAAGGCCTTAAGGGAGTTGTATATTTTCTCTCGCAGTGACTGGGGCTCCCTTATGTGCTAGCACGTAGTCTGCAGCCTTCTGAGACCCTTCATGGGGTCCTCCAGCCCTCAAGGGACTCTTCCAACCCTCTTATGAACGGAAAAATTAAGATCAAACCTTAACATACACAAACACACGTAACACTGCGCATCCCATATTATCTCTGTGTGTTCGAATAATGAAGCAATTACAAGGGAAAAGCAAAGAGCATGGAAGAGTGGAATAGACAGTCGGCAGAGGACGGGCAGAGACAAATGGCTTGGGTGATGACAATAGACAGACTATCCTACACTCTTAAACACAAGAGAGGAAATCTGGCCATGTGGCCATCTGGAGAGCAAATTATTTATCAAACTGAATCTGTACCCTTTCTAAACATTACATCCTGTCGTGCCGTCTCTGACAACATTAATGGGGAACGCCCCCGTCTCAGACTGTGGTTAAGATAAAACCACAAGTCAGGAGAACAAAGGTGATCAGTCTCAGATATATACACATCCGAGTCACACACAGCCAGAAAGCCTTAATCAGGGGACGAGAAAGAAAAGTGGGAAGAAAAGGGCACTCTTTTATTCTTTATGCACAGGATGTTGTTGCTACAAGGGTCAAGGCCATCACTCTGGCAACAGTCTAAGAACATCTTGTCCAATAAGGAATTGCACGGTAAAACAAAAGCCACCTGAAAGCAAAGAATTGTCACCGTTGCTTCAGTAGAGTGCCGGCAATAATAAAAGCCAGTAGACACACATTTGGGTTTTTAATGAAACCATGCCATACTCAGGAGACCAAACATTGTATGAATGGCTCAACTGAGCGACAGTGAGTCGTTGATGTGGGAAACACAAGCCAGAAACTGAGGGCACAACTGCAGATAACCAGGAAAACTAAGAACCCTCCCTGTAAAATGAGGTGATATGAAACAAATGGTAAAATCTAAAACTGAAAAACAAATCTTTGGCTTTTGCGAGCAACTTAAGAGCACACAAACATTGACACCTTACTGTCATACTACTTATTATGGTCCTGTATTGAAAATACGAACACAAGAGGGAAGGGGAACTTATCAACGACAGTTCAGGACTTCTCACGTTGATGTTATATGCATATATTAAGTAAAAAAAAAGATAACCTACATTGATGGAATTAAAATTGGCCTAAATGGAATTCACCCATGCTCCAAGACTATTACATAATTTCTTACCCACTCACAGACACAGTGCTGCTGCCAAGCAGCAATGCACTCAATGCTGCCAATAAAAGTGTATTTCTTTTGATGTTAACAAGGCGATCCATAATTCAGCAAGTAGCCCACTTCCACTATTGGAAAAGACAGGAAACCCTGCTGTTTTTGACTGATAGTGTGCAGTAATGCCTAGTTCACACTACACAACTTTACCCCTGATTTTTCAATTGCCGATTTTTTTTTTTGGAGCTCCTCGACAAAAGCCCCACATCAGAGGCAAATCCGTGTTGGCTTGGTGCTTGCAAATCGGTGCTTGGCTTAAAAAAGCCCTCTGTGTCCTGTGCTCACTCAGTTTTAATGCTAGAGTGATCATATGAAGCTAGAGAGCCTAAGGAATCCATTGGTACCAACCATGTCATACTAGCTTCTCACCAAGGAGGCTAAATAACGCTCCAAACTTGCGCAAAATTTTGGCGTGGTATAACTTGCATGGCCATTTTTAAAGGGATCCCTTGACCTCTGACCTCAAGACGTGTGAATGAAAATGGGTTCTATGGGTACCCACGAGTCTCCCCTTTACAGACATGCCAACTTTATAATAATCCCATGCAGTTTTGGGCAAGTCATAGTCAAGTCAGCACACTGACACCTGAGTTTAAGGTATGTTTTGAACAGACAGAAATGTGCATTAATCGCAATTAAATATTTTTATCAGCCCTACTCTAAAAACATTTTCTCTGAGACGTGACTGCGCTAGGTGACCCTAGCAAGATCCTTTCCCATTAAGCTGGCAGCTCAGGACTATGCCACTGACGCACAAGGGGGCAGGTGTGACACTCGATGCTGTGCCCAGAAAGACAGACAAAAGCAAACTGTGGTCAATGATACCCAATTCATAGCACTGCAGCAAAACTGTTTGCGCAACACAGCAAACCACTGAACTGTGGCAAGTAAGCAAACGCTGTATGAAAAACATGTTTAGAGGAACATCTTTGCTAGCTTGTAAGACAAGAAAGTGGATGTCCGCTGGATAGTTGAGACATCAGTTCTTAAGATCTCAATCACTCTTCGGGAGGGGAAGGGAGTATATGTGTGACTGGGAGAGGAGGAGTGGGCATAACCCTTACTGTGCATCCAAAAAAGGACTGAAAAAAAAACATGTGATCGACACAGAGCGAGACACATAGCCGTAGTATTTCACACACTCCGCACACAGAGTTCAACTAACCACTTAACAACAATTGCTCTGACTGAGCATCTGAGTTTGTGATGGCAAAATCATCGCAGCTGTAGATCTAAAAGTACTCAAAGGACATAAACCATATGCCTGGTCTGACAAGACACTTTGCAGCCTGGCATTACACTCATAAATCATCAACCATCACGCTGCAACTTCCTGGTCGACTAGTTGGTTTCCCTGCCGCTGCAAACTCAAACACGTGCACTAAGAGCTCTCTGGTTACGTAAACTACGGTAGATTTCTGCAGATACTTTGCAACTCAAACATGTTCATCACCTCCATCCTCATTACTTATGTCACCTCAGAGGCTCATGTATTGGATTTAGGACCATATTTATGTGAACAGCTTGCTGCCGCAGACAGAAAATCACATGGCCCTAACTGTGTATATAAAGCACGCAGACCGACTTGTTTGATTCAGCTACTGTCCCACTATAACCATAAAGTCGGTAAGTTGAATGATCCAGATGACTCTGAATATGGGATAATAGTTGCAGCAACACAAACATTGGTTCTACTTGGATTATAACAGATGACAATGTCAAGTACAGCAGTCCAAGCTGAGATCTTCTCCTTTCAAATAGGAACAAGATGAAGAAGCTATAGAGGCCACATAATCAGAGATTGTAAAGTTGCAGCATTAAAAAAACTGAGCATTATCTGAAGCTGGTGTCAGTACATGACAGTAGGGTTGGGTACTGTTCTCAATTGATTCAGATTCCGATTCTTATTAGTCTTACTGTATTTATGATATTGGAGTAAGAAAAGAAACCAAAATACATTGAATGCAAAAAAGAAAAACAATATTCTGAGCAGATGTAGGCTGCTTGTGAGTCTTTTTGACAAAAACTATAAATATTCTCTATTTTCCCCATGCATAAGTTAATTATTTAGCGATTTACATTTGGGTTTTTTTAAGCTGAGTGCGGTTGATTCTAAGGCATTATGAAGTACAACTCAGTACATCAATGATGCTGCAATGTTATACCATGCTTCGATAAATGCTCTGCCTATTTCTCTCCTCAAATGTTTTCAGAAACATCTTGTAGTGTACCGTTTAGCTGTTAAAATGAGAACGTTTGTGACCTGGCAGCCATGTTGAGATCAGCTGAGGAAATACCAAGCACCGCCCACCAGCCGGAGCAAACTTTCTCATTTTACAGCTAGACAGTACACTACAAGATGTTTATGAAAACATTTGAGATGAGAAATAGGCATTACAGTAACAGAATATTGATTCATATTTGATCAGCGCTGCCTAGTTTGACCGTTTGATCGGAGTTTGCGAGTGATTGACAGCTGCCTCCGTTGAATGAACAGCCAATAGGAACACGCTCTATCTCTAAAAAATTCCTGTGATTGGCCAAAGTCTCCTGTCACTGGCTAGATTTTTTAAAGCCTGAAAACAGAGCCATGAGGAGGTGCAGAAGTTTAGTTATCCCTCAGGGCACATGAATTATAATATGCTGAATGGTTATTGTGGAATGTTTGTCCAATGATGCCAAAAACAATCTGCCTATTGCAGGTTTAACTAAAGCTGAGTGCTAGCTCCAATATTGTAAACACTATATACGAGCACTGATGGTTTGTAACTTGTGAAGCAGACCAGGGCAAAGTAGGTCCAACCATCACTTTCAGTTATCATTAAGCAGAAATTGGTCATACAATTCAATCTCTTATTTTAGGGTGGCTTTGTTCTGTCATTAATTGTCATTTGTTAAAGGCAGGCAGAAACAAGTACATTCCCCTAGTTGTGCAGCAGCTGCAGTAAAAAGCTACAGTCACTATGAGCCAATGATGCCATGCCAGGCAATTACAATGCAGATTATGGTTCTGACCCAACTGATGCCTCAAGTCTTCATTTGAAAAAAGTTCAAATAAAGAGTGTTATACAATTACCCTTAAGTTCTAAAAACCGAGTCAGTATGAGAATTAACAAGATCATTTTATTTCAGCTCACTCAAGTTAGACTGAAATACTTATTAAGTACATTTATTCCCCAGAGTGTAATGCGGCGTTGACTCTGAAAGGCATTGGAGTGAGTAAATTCACAACCCTTTCTTTTAGCTTCTGACAAGATTATAAATAGACAGTAAAGAAATCTTTTTCGTAACTCTACTCCACTAACCTTTTGCTTTGGAACAAAGAAAAGAAGTATTTTATGGGAAGCTACATAATTAACAGAAACCGAATAAAAGAAGACGACCAAAGATAGACAAAAAAAGAAAGATAACAGACTGAAAGAGGCCCACTGACAAAGACTGATCAGTAAGAAAACACAGGGATGAGGAGCAGTGACGCAAAAGGCATAAACATATGTGGCCCTGTTCAAGTTGAGGTTAGCCAAGAAAAGAAGATGTTGGAGAACAGATTGGGCCTCTGCTCTCGTATTGCATAACCGCTTTACTTACTCGGTACTGCCATTATTCGGAAATTGTCAAGGGGGTTAAACAGGATGAGGGATCAGATGTGTGTGTGTGCGTTTAAAACTGTGTAAAGCGTACGTCATAACACAGTTCATAATGTTTACAGAACTGATGACCAATGTTATTTCTTCATCTCTTAAATACACCAAAAGCATCTGTGGGTTGAATAACAGCCACCGATTCATCACCTCTTAATTTTTTAGATATGAAAACACCACCCAGATACACTGCACAACAGTGACTTATCAGATGAAACAAATGGAACATATTTAAATAATAACAAAGCCCTGTACGTGCAGTGGGCACTTAGTCTAATGAATTTGGAGTGCGCGACCGTGTGGAGCTTGGCGCAATGGCATCACTTTTAGCGCACACACACTTGCGCTTGGGACACTGCGTTGAGCGTAAACAAAGCGTAATACTTGAAACCTTACCTGCCACCTCCACGATGTCCCCAGGGCATATGTCCCTGGCCTTGATTCTCTGGACACTTTTCCTGTCCTGGCGGTACACCTTCCCCATCTCTGGCTCATACTCCTTAAGCGCTTCAATGGCATTTTCTGCATTTCGCTCCTGAATAGTGGAAATAGGAGGGACATTTTTTTTTAAAACAAGTAAATTTCTCACCAACACCGAGCATTTCACACGTCTCAGATATGCTGTTTCGGTTAGAGCACCATTATTAAAAATTGACTAATTAGGGTCTATCTAATCTTCACATAAGCAAAGCAGCAAATAAAAAAAACTAAGTGCACATGACGGGTGGTCTAGGAGAGACAGCGGAGCAGAATTATGTCAACACTGGGACACGTTTGGAAAGAAAGCTTTTGCCTCAGTCACATGGTTTTCTTTTCAGATGTGAACGACACACCTTAGGGTTACCTTAACAATGGGGATTTTCTATTCCAAAAATATATTTGAAAGTGTAACATTCTTACTTCAGTTCCCCCAAATGTTTTCTTATTGCCTGCTCAGTTCCTTCCTGATCATTCTTTACTTGCACTTTTCTAATAGTGCTGACTTTATCGTGTCTGACAGATTGCTCTCAGACTGGACACTTTTAGTGGCAGCTCCCAGGCAGCACTCAACGAGACATGGCAAGACAGGGCACACACAACCCAAGGACATTAAGGTCTTTTGTAAGGAATAGCAACGGGGACACAGGATCATTAAAATGGCTGCCAGTAAAGGTGAGGGTTTACAAGGTTGCATACAAAACATCAACTGATTTGAATTCACAGGAAAACTATCCTAAACAGCCGACTCGGCCTCCTCCACCTCTACATCATACAGAGGCCTTGTTTGCATAAACAAAGTCAAACAACCAGCCACTTACTGTTAACAACTCCCCATTTGCACACAAGCCTCAGCAGGACCTTCAACGAGTATTTCATTTACATGACAATCCAGCAGGGACCCACCCAACCTGCCAGCTGTCTTCTTCGACCTAGTGTGATGTGTCATAGCGTCTGTTCTTCAATTGAGTTTATTAAACATTTTTCCCAGGAAACACACTTTTGAACAATGACAAGTGTAAGAAAAATGGTCTTACTCAAGACCTACAGCCACTGATATTCCACACCGACCTCAGGGGAGCAGTTATCTCATCTGTAGATATTATCCACAGATGATGATTCAGAGGTTCCCCTACTTGTTCCCGAGATATCTATAAATCTGTATGGGACATGCAAGGTCTTTCTTAACGTAGGTGAGCTAATGTGTGTGTGTGAAACAAGCAAGAATCTAGTGAAAAATCTAAGGGATGTAGATTTCAATTATTGTTTTATCAGTTATTCTTACCTACACTTTAAACAAACCGGGATACATCAAACGAATAAAACATCTAAATGTAGGTATTATTTATTTATTATTTATTAATACTAGGTAAAAAAGGTAAGGTATATGATATATGGCTACTTAAGAGATGTAATTCAATAATTTGATTAATTAGCTTGACGGATGTGGTGCTTAATGTAGTATCGTCAATTAAAATCGGAACTGTTTTTGGTGTGCATTTATCAAACACTATTATCCACAAGCAGGTGAAAGGAGTCAGTGTACATATCTATCATAACTGACTCCAGAGTAATATGCTGGGCATTTCTAAATTTGATTGAAACAGTGTCAGTTATAAAAAAAAAAAGGATAATTAGTTTTCTGTATGCCCAGATGAGCGCCTCCATCCATGACTGCTGCTGCATTTGTTTCCTGCTTTATAATTAAGGTATATGTTGACAGATCAATAGTGCTTCTCAAAGGAACCGACACCGTAAATCCTGGGCGAGAGCCAAGACTCTGCAGGCACATATAAACATAGAGGCATAAAAATACCCCTTTACAAGCGCCATTAAAAACAATTGCATTTGTTGTATTGTTTCACCCTTTATGACTAAATGTTGCCGAGCTGAGTCAAAAGGTCAAGAGCTAGGATTTCCCTGAAAGGGTAGGTTAATTAATGAGGACCAGAATATACCAAGGGAGGAGGAAGTGGAGCAGGCCAGGTTTCTAGTGTGACTGAGACAAGAACAAGTGTATGAGATTAGTGTTTTTTTACACTGAGGGTCTAATAGGATGTGTGCTGTATCCTTGGCCTGAATGGGAAATGTTGTGTTTTAAATTTCTGTCATGATAAAAATTTAATTATATGCTTTTCCATTGCATATTTCTCTCTACAGCATTATTTTCCCTCTTCAGTAAGACTCCTATTCAGCTTGAACATCCCCAACACACATTTGGTGACAACTATCACAGTGGAAAAAACTCTTTATTTTGTGATCTGCTTTTTAGTAAAATCTTGAGCTGTGTCTTCAGCCTTTTTGCTCCAGCTATTGAGCAATTATTACAACATACTAAGCTTGCTATGAGGAATAACCTGCAGGGCAGAGTCAGGTATCTTTTCCGTATTGAAGTGACACTCCATCTGCCATCACCCTCTCCTGAGCAAAGTTACTTCCTAAGCAAAGCTCAACTAACTATCCACTGTTAGATGTCACCACTAGCAATGCAACCAAACCTATTCATAACAATAAACATTTGGCTCAAGAAGACAAGATTTTAAAAACCCATACTTGGGTAGATATGTAAATGTGATGTGTTTACCTGCCAGACTCCTACAATGGCATTTGCTATGAGAATAAGCAGGATAACAAAAGGCTCCACAAAGGCTGTAACGGTTTCTTCTCCCTCTTCAAACCAGGCCAGCACCTACACACAAAACAGGGAAAAAGAAATTAACAGTATTTTAATATACTACAAATAACAATTAATACTGAAGTGTGAGACACAGAGACGATTGAAGTCCTGATGGGATAACATTAGCTGCACTCCCAAAGGACAACCAGAAATAAATACTCTGGTGAGCTGGATAACCATACTAGCGTGGCTCTGAATCCAGTGTGTGTATATATATATATATTTTTGCCATGCAGCCTTGCTACTAACGTGCTGGACAATGTAAATTATGACGTTCGTTTTGGGAATTCCTCCCGGTGTCTTTTCCAAGCACCTTCCTAGTAGTTGAAGTCGTGCCAGAACCCCACTTTGACTTTTACATATTTGGCACAATGATTTTAAGTATCTAACAATCATTAAATAATTCATTATAAATTCAAAGCCAGCTTCTGCCAGTATTGCAGTAACTGGGCCAAGTGTGTTAGAAAGCCATGGGAGAGAAACTGAGAGTGTAGTAACCACTTTCTCCTCTTTTAAAATCTGTGCCAGCAGTGAAGTGTGTCAATCGAAATGCCAATGGCGCCCCTATTTTCAAATCCAACCTATTTAAGCATGGCCAATCAAACGTCAAATTAAATTCTAAGCATCTATCAGAAAAAAAACATGGTTCACATTTCAGTTCCAGAACAACTGAACGTTAAGTCCAACAAATGTTTGTATATAACTTTGTAGTCTAAATGTCATGCTGAAATAAATGTAAATGTGTCTGCATGTGTTTGTGTGATTGGGAGCGAGCTGCGTACTACAGCTGGTGATTTATAAGCATTGTAACCATAGCTGACCGTCATCGCCATGCCTTGGTGACAGATGATATTCTCAGCCAGGAGGCCAACAGCCAATCCTAGCAGGACCAGGGCCACATGATAGGTAACCTAACACTGTGCCGCTACACATAAAGTACACTGGGGATTGCCACTCCACTGGTGACAACAACACAAGCATCACAAGTTATGTCTGTTCATTTATGGAACGATTCACGAGAACAACATGAAACCTGGACATCAAAGTAATGTTTGAGACTTGTGATAGAGTTTCAATCATCGCTAGAGTGTGGTTGCATGTTAACACCAGGATATTCAATCATCAGAGAGACATATGGACACTCAGGTGTCTGTCACTTTCACTCTTTAACAGCTAAACACAAGGCATGCTGCTCATTCCAACAACGTGCCACATAATCAAGTGACATAGCGGTCTGTTCCCAGATTAACAACATGTCAGCCTTTCTTGTTAACTACGGACTTCTTGACTATTGAAGTTTTAACATAATCTCTATGAAACAACAAGCTGCAATGACTTGATTTACTTCAGGAGCAAAAGCATAGCTGACTCATAATACCTGAAGACAGAATTGCAAAAAAAAAACGGTCATCTGGGTTGTGTCACCAGACAGATTCTGGGCTTGTTTCTTCTCCACTCTGAACAGCATTCTTGCTAAACTGATCTGCACTGAATCAATCAGAAAAGCTCTATATACACTTTGTAGGATGAAAACCCACTGAACTCGTCGCTAAAAGGGTGAAGAGAAAGATGAACACAGACAATGTTCAACTGGCAGAATGCCATGTTTTAGTATTTTATTTCCCCCCAAACACTGAATATTCTGTCTTGGAGGAAATGAAGCAGGCTCTGGTAGTTAAGATATCAGCGTGAATTACCCTCTCACTACTTTAGCACCAAAATAGTCAACTCTATCTGGAGTTGTGTGTTGAGCGCACCCCTTTACAAAAGAGTGACACAACCTGCTAGCAGTCTTTTACTTCTACAATATGATAAGACATAGCTCCTGGCTGCAAGTCAAATAGGTAGCTATTGATTACGAGCCATCTGGTCCACATTGTTTGAATGAACACTGCACAAACCACCTGTGCAGCTAACAAAAGGTGTGTTATACTTACAAAGGATATGCAGGCAGCAAGTAAAAGGATCCTCACGAGCAAATCTTCAAACTGTTCAACCACTAGTTCCCAAAGGGATTTACCTAGAAAACAAAAACATTAATGTTTCCCTTTCATTGGAAAAATATGAATGAGAGATACAGGTACATACACAGAAACATATACAGGTGATTCCTTGCATTTATATACAAATGGTCCACTCACCCTCCTCAGCTGGCAATTCTGCAGATCATCCCCATTCAGACCGGAGGCAAAAGAGAGAGATGGACAAGCAGTTATTTAAATGGCAATATCTATAATATCTTCATCCTCCTAAATTCCTCACTAGTAGAGGTCAATTTTCGATAAGATTTAGGGGAACCAAATTATGGAGTAGCTTTCCACATCTATCAAAAACTGTTCACCTGTTAAATGTTTCAAAAGTCGCTAAAATGGTCATTTAATTGCTGTCTTGTAATTGCTTTTCCCCATGTTGTCCGTGTATCTGTTTTTATGTTTTTTTATTTTTTCCCACTCACAATGTTGTTTGGTTACGATTGCCCATAAGTCATTATAGATATTTAAATCAATATCCTCCTCACAAACTCTTACCATACACTTCCACGCAACACACACACTTCTCTTTTTTGATATATTTACTGTATTGTTATTGTTATTATTATATATATATCTTGTCCTAATTGTTTGTTATGAATGAATGAATGAAAGACTTTATTTCGAACATAAAAATAAATAAAAACAGATACAAAATAATAACAAACAAAACAAGAGTAATAGTGTCCGAAAAGGAGTAGGTAGAAGTAAAACTTATATTTCCCTTCCCCTTTCTCACTTCTCCTCTAATTACTCATATATCATAGAATGATAATATAATATAATATATAAACTATCCCAGATATATTTACATACCAAATTAGATATATGAACAGCATCCCAAGTTTCAGTTATCACTATTATGTAGTCATATTATTTCTTTATATTAATCTTGTCTCTTAGGTGGAGGCTTCAGATAAGCCAAGTGGTGTTTTTTTTGCCTCTTCCTGCACTGTATATTATTCATTTATTTTTTGGTTATGTTGTATAGTCTTAAATTGTGCAAAACAAATAAACAAATAAACAATACTTGATATACAACATTAGCATACTGCTGTACTCCAGCAGTTAAACAAAATGACACAGATACATAGTATAATAGAGGATGACGTGCTGTTTACTAAGTGAGTCACAAAATATATATCTTGTCCTAATTGTTTGTTATCACTATTATGTAGTCATATTATTTCTTTATATTAATCTTGTCTCTATAGGTGGAGGCTTCAGATAAGCCCAGTGTTTTCTTTTTTGCCTCTTCCTGCACTGTATATTAGTCATTTATTTTGTTGTTATGTTGTATAGTCTTAAATTGTGCAAAACAAATAAAAAAATAAACAATACTTGATATACAACATTAGCATACTGCTGTACCAAACAAAATTACACAGATACATAGTATAATAGAGGATGACGTTGCTGTTTACTAAGTGAGTCACATAATATATATCTTGTCCTAATTGTTTGTTATCACTATTATATAGTCATATTATTTCTTTATATTAATGTTGTCTCTATAGGTGGTGCCTCTTCCTGCACTGTATATTATTCATTTATTTTTTTGTTATGTTGTATAGTCTTAAATTGTGCAAAACAAATAAACAATACTTGATATACAACATTTAGCATACTGCTGTACTCCAGCAGTGAAACAAAATGACACAGTTACATAGTATAATAGAGAGATGACGTTGCTGTTTACTAAGTGAGTCACAGAAAAAAAGATGATTGCCAGTATTTCAACATACAGCTCGTGACGTCACAACCTCTCTAAAGTCCGGCATGTCGCCCGTGAACAGCCACATACATGACACCTACCGGTTACAGTGTTATATAGCTATATAACGTTATACTTGTTCTTTTATAACAAACCGGTGTCACCCAGCTCCTTACCGTTTGGTCCAAATCGTTCCCGTTGTTTCTTCACTTGCTCTAAACTCAAACCAGTGCTTTCGTTGACGTTAAAAAAGCTGTAAACTTCTTCCACCGTCTTTGTGTGTGGTGCGTTGTCCATGATGAACGGCCACTTGAGGACACACCGCTTGTTGTTCGGTCACCAGCCTCTCAAAACCCCCCTGTCACGGTTCTCTCCTCTTCCTTTGACTTTAAACTACTTGAATATTACAGCAGGACCTCAACGGTGTTGACTTGTTACCGAATAATTATCTATATAACGCGGAGCAGCAGCGCGGCATGCAGGTTGCCTTGGTGAAGAGTGGACGAAATAGCGGCTCCTGTGTGCTAACGGAGAAGCTAACAGGCTAAAGCACGCCGGCTGTAACACCGCTAGGTTTTCCGTGAGACCTTGAACGAGTAATTCATGTCAACACCGCAGTCCCAAATTGGTATGTTTTTTTGTATCTTCCTCTTCTCTTAATTCCAGCACAATTCTGTCCAAATAGATAGCTTAAAACATGTGGCTTTAACACCCGCTCTTCTGCTCTTCTGCTCTTCTGCTGTCTGTGTTGCGGAGGAATCACCAGCAGCAGCAGCGTCCTTCTCATCGGCTCCAATCGCGTCTGTCCGCTGCAGATCTCGCGTTATTAGCGTCGAATGCGGCGTTCAGTGTGTCCCGCATGTGGAATCAGCTCATTGGCTGGAGAAACCGGAAATCCTACTCTCTCTCTCTCTCTCTCTCTCCATGCTCTCCATGCTCCATGGCCCTGTCTATCAAACCCCCCCACCACCACCAATATTAACCCATGATTACATTTAACTCCAGTTACAGTCCACACACCACATACAACCACATCATCCTTTTTTATCCATCATTCTCTTTTAAAAACATCATATTTTTATCCATCACCCTATTAAACACCATCCTTTTAGCCATCATTCTTTTACTTCTATCTATCTACCTATTTATATTTATTTTACGTTATTTTATCTTGACTGACTCACCCTGACTGACAGCCAGACACCCCCACCCCCAAGCGCACACACACAGTCACATGATATTAATCTTGCCCAGTTATGTTGGCTTTTTTAAAGTTTTCTTTCTTTCTTTCTTTCTTTATTTGTTTATTTATTTATTTATTTATTATTTATTTATTTTTTTCTTTATTTAATTTTTTTCTTGCTTTAATTTATTTTTCTTTCCATTTTGTTTTATCCATATTTCATTTTATTATTATTTTGTTATGAGGAAAAGGAAGAAAAGAAAAAAAGAAAAAGAAAATGCCCATGCCCGGCCTCAACTGGCCGGGCATGGGCCAGCTCATTGGTTGGAGAAACCAGAAATCCTACTCTCTCTCTCTCTCCCCTGCTCCATGCTCCATGCCCCTGCTCTCAATTCAAATCAATTCAATTCAATATGCTTTATTGGCATGGCTGTCAGGTGAACAATATTGCCAAAGCATCAATTCAATAATAAATAAAAATAAAAAAAGCACAAAATAAAAACAAAAACATATATATACATATATATACAATTCATTAAGCAAATTACAATATATAGATATTTAAAAAGAGCATGCATGTAAATGGAAGAAAACAATAAAGAAGGAATTAATGTTTGTTGTGTCAATAAAACAAACAAACAAATAAAAAAAAACAATTAATAACAATATATTGCAATATCAAGGGATAAATGTAAAAAACAACAACAACAAAAAAACACCATGAAGTAGAGGAGTAAATAAAAGGCAGAGTGTGAGTTACATCTATTATGTGTTGTTGTTGTGGTTGTCTCTTAGACTGTGAAATGCACTGACATATCCTGCAGCTTCTATGGCGATGACACTATTTTCTCCAAGTAGATGTTGTATTTTATTTTGGTCAGAGAGGGAATCAAAATCTTGGAGTTTACATTTAAGTTTTGTAAAGAATTTTTTCCTAATTTCTTCATATGTGCTACATTGTAGCAGGAAATGTTGCTCTGTCTCCACCTGTCTCTCTCTCCACGACGACGGTGCCTGAGTGTGGTGTGCAGTCCACACTACATTTAGGTTTTTTTAGTTTTTTTTTAAACTTTGATATTTATTTTGCATTTTCAGCTCTGGGTTGAACATCATGAGCATCCATACAGAATTCAACAAACAATACAACACTTAAACAAATTCAGCGAACAGTACAACATTTAACAAAAACAGTTGTCCGGGGCAGTCAAACATGTATATATTCTCCAACAACACATGCATCATGTTTCATGTTCCATGTAAATGATCCATTTTTCCCAGTTCTTGTCAAAGATATTGCTTTTAATTTTTAGTTGGTATACGTCAGTTATTCCATTGAAAAAATATCACGGACAATCTCAAACCAGTGATCTTTCCCTGGAGGTTCCGCTTTATACCAGTTTCTTGTTTACATTTATGTTTTTATATTTTCTACACATCTTCCAAGTACCAGCCAAGCCAAAGTATGCTATGTTGTTTGATGCTGCCTCCAAAATCTATTAATTTTAAGAAATTATGATGATATAGTTCTCTCTTGACGAATTTCTGTTTCAAGTGTACTATTTGTATACTTCTTTTAAACTTAAATTAAGAGTGTACTTTCAGTTTACTTTTTATGTACTCATCAGAGATTTATATTAACAAAAGTATACATAAGTATACTTGGCTCATACTGACAAGTATACAGAAAAGTCTAAGTACACTTGGCTTATACTGACAAGTATACAGAAAAGTCTAAGTATACTTGGCTTATACTGACAAGTATGCAGAAAAGTCTTAGTATACTTGGCTTATACTGACAAGTATACAGAAAAGTCTACTTGGCTTATACTGACAAGTATACAGAAAATACTAAGTATACTTGGCTTATACTGACAAGTATACAGAAAAGTCTAAGTATACTTGGCTGATACTGCCAAGTATACAGAAAGGTCTAAGTATACTTGGCTTATAGGCCTACTTGTACTTAATCTTTTGATGGAGATATACTTAAGAAAAGTATAATTAAGTATTCTTACCTTATAGGCCTACAGAAAGGTATACTTGGCTTGTAGTTGTGCTTACTTTTTGATAGAGTAGCCTATTAAAGTGTGTGAGCTGATATACATAGACTACATTTGTGATCAGGTCAAGTCATAGCTAAAGAATCTATCCTGTGAAAAATGTACTTGAAAGAAATGCTTCCAGCACCAACCCTGATAATACTGTAAAGTTTTATTATCTCATATTTGTCAGTGTTATTGGAGTTGCCTGGGAAGAATCCCATCCTCCGTCAGACTGAGAGCACAACAGTGTCAGTGACATAACACAGTCGACCTTATCAATTGCTCTGTGGACTTTCATCATAGTGTGATAGCATCATAGTGTTAAAGTCATCCTAAAATTGTCTTTGAAATGATACCATAGGGTCAAATGGGGCAATGACACGTCTAACCTTTTTGCACCTGGACATTACCATGGTTTCAAGAAAAAAAAGACTATAGATATACTGTACATTGAAAACAGTCAGGAATATTTTATCTTAGTAGTGTAGAGATCTCTCAGTTGGCTATAATGCTGACTTTGTAGGTAACAAAAATAATTCTTAAAATCCCTAAAGACAATGATATAGCTCATGTGTGAGATGGTTTCTGTCTTTTGCATCTTACAGTATCTGCTGTCTATCATAGAGACAAGTTATTTTAAGACGCTGTGATTAATGTGCGCTGCCACAATCAGACTCCTGTTCAATGAGGAGGAAAGACTAAATCTGTGCAGCTATATAGTGACAATTGGGGACAGTTGAGATAGCCTGATTAAAAAAATAAAATAAAATAATTACTCATCTGCAACTATGCAACACTATGCAGTACTATCAGTTGTTATGCTTAATTAACAAGAAACATGCTGAATTTGAAAATGAAAGATACTGACGACATATAAAAATGCAGAACATTAGTGTTATATTTTCCCAAACTTTTTAGTTTATTATTATTGTTATTATTATTTTCTCTCTGTTTTTCTCACAGCTTTTCTTTTTTCTTTTTTTTTTTGGATTACTTTGTCATTAATTCTAAACTTTGATTCTAAACTTGTTAAGCTGCATATATGAAAATGGTATTGGAGACAAAAAAAAGAATTGCAATAAAATGTACAAATACAATCAAAAATGTTAGTCACAAAAATGCATATTGCATCTCTTAAGGCATTGATATATTTTCGGAAGCACATGATAAAAATGTGTAAATCTAAAACAATTTCATATTTTATACACTATGATGTGAATAAAGAATTAACTGCATTGTGCAAAATGTATACTGAAGTTATAGCAGGTACTGTGGTTAATCATAGGCCTACTGACTTCAACCTAAATAGAGGCAACGTCAGGGTCACTTCTGTTGTCACTGCAGCAACCTTTCAAAATGAAACCATTGTGTATAATGACATAATTGATCAATTTTGAGAGCAAAGTGGCATTTCATCATTGCAAGATGAGTAGACACTTAACATCCCATTCACATTTCACGCAGTGCTGAACACACTCAAATAGCAGGATGACAGTTATCACAAGGCAGACTCACAATGCATCTCTTATTTCTAGTTGGTTGCATTAAATGCGGTTAACTTTACAATACTAATAAAAAGTGTCGCTTTAAAGCCTGCATTCAGTTATCCTGTATGCAGCATTGTTGCTTGAGTAAATACAAATCATAATGTTTAAGATGTAAATTGAATTATTATTTGCTAAGTGTCAAATAATGTCACTCTTTTTCACATTTTCACATTTGACAAATAATGATGCTTGTTTTGTTTTTCAGGTTATGTAACTCAGCCAGCAGTGCAACAACTTCAACAGCTGTGGATTTCTTTGCAGACAATGAGGATGGTTTTTGATTTTTTTTTTTGTGTTATATGTGGGGGCAGTACAGACTGCAGAGATAGTGAGTTACAGTCCAATCTGATCAAGGTTCTGCTGTGGCAGTATAGACTGTGGTCAGCTCACACTATGTAGGAGTACAGGTGAGCTCTGCGGAAAAAAGGTTGAGGTCTGTTTGGACAGCTTGTTTAGTGGCTCACTGTGACACCAGTTCCCTCTCTTTCTTAAGAGGCTGGAGAATCTTTCTTTGCGGTCAGATGTCTTTCTATCAGATTTCAGATGACTTCTCAGGACACCGAAGTTAACAACAATGCCGCCTCTGTTTATGTTTGACTGTAGGGGATAGATGAACATTTCTGCTAGTTTGCAAAAGACATGATTCACACAATGTTTTGTTTGGTGATCGATGAAATGTGTGGTTATTTAGCCTGCTAAAAAGAAAATAATTGTTTTTTATCTACCAAGTTAAGAGACTCTTTAGTCATTTAAACCTCACACTTGGGGGTTATTTTTGGATATGAATTTACCACTTGCCAACTGAAAAATATTCTCGCTACACTCACAGCTGTGATTTCACAGCTTTTTAATTTAACACTCACCCATGCCCCTGTTTGCTACTGTAGAGAGGGCTCTAAAGCAATGATTATTTAGCTAAAAATACTCCTACTCGGAGCTGTTTCCTACCGCAAAACCTTATCAGCTGCATTACCAGTCTTGAAGAATCACTGTTTCACATTTAGAATCACAGTGTGCAGTAAGTAACTTCAGCATTTGTGAGAAAATTGCCGTTTGATATGGGATTGTGGCTATACCGGGGCCCTTTTCCCATCGCATGCCTATGTTTGGCTTTGGGTTTTCAGCAGAGAACTACTTGATCACCTTATAAGGTGCTATGAAAAAGTGCAAGTGGGCATTATAACTAAGGCCATCCCAAGATGATGATGAATGTTAAAGGTTTAGCGTCTTGGCAACCAGTATCCCTCGTTGTTGTGGTGTCCTTGAGAAAGACACATGGTTACATAAGTCAAAGCACATTATGATGAGTGGCTACTGTAAATCAATATAGTTAGACTTCTATGGACTAAACATGTTGAAGGAAGGCTTATGCTGTGCATCATGTAAAAACCCATATTTATCATCATGTATGCTAAATTATATGAAGAGTTCAGTTGAAGTGGAATATGGTGATTTGAGCAAAGGTGAGGAGGAGTATTTGTACACCTCTAGACACAAGCAGCCAGTCTATATGATAATAATATTGAGTATTACAATATAACACAATACATTGTAGTCTACCCTATATGGAAATTATAAAGATTATTAATAATAAAGCTATAAATGTGTTTAACAACATGTATAACAACATGATATTTACAATGGGAGCCAGACAAGATTGCAAACCATAACTTAAAATACAACTTGGTGCATTTACACAACATATTATTTTCCAAAGCATCTGGATGACTCCTCCATTTATGTGATTTTGCTGCACTCAAGTGGACAAAAATATTACTACATGTGGATTTATGGTCTAAATTCTCTGTAAACTGTATTTGGCTAAATGTGCTGTGCTTTGCTCTTTATGTTATGTCCTCTACTAAATGTAAACACATTATTATTACATGCCAAAATATTATATTAGTGGGACCTGAAGTTCAATTATTAAATACATTCAAAAGTTGTCTTAGATTCACATTCCTTTTTTATTTATTATTGCACTTCACAATACATGCACAATACATGCACTTTGTTCTCCAAGATACAATATAACTCCATCACACAATAACAATAACCAAGATGAAGCGCATGCCACAACACATCATAAATCCAAAAGCAATATTTTTATGAGAGGGGAAAGAAAATAAATAAATAAATTTGAAAAATTGAAATAAAAAGAAAAGAAAAGAGAAGAAACTAAAAAACTAAGTAATTAAATAAAATAAAATAAAATAAAAGCAAGAAGAAAAAAGCAAACAGACAAAAAAGTATTAGTAGTAGTAGTAGTAGTAATAGTAGTAGTAATAATAATAATAATAAGTAAGTGAGTGAAAAAGAGATTCACATGCCTACATCGAGAGGCCTCATAAAAGCTCAAATGAATCAGTTGAAAGGTTTGAATTTTTCATATATTCAAGATTCAAGATTCAAGCCCTTTATTGTCATTGTGTCAACGAAATTAGATTGTGACAATCCCATAGGTGCTTAAAAAAGATAATACAAAAAAAAGAGATAGTGCAATATTAATATATATATATAAAAAAATATAAAAGATAATACAATATAAAATATAAAAATACAATATGTATATTGATGAGATAACAGTTTTGCCAGATTACAGTTTTGCCAGATTAATGCACAAAGTGTCTGTCAGATAATTATATAATTATTGCAGAGCATCATATAATTATTGCACAGAGTGATCAGCATGTTATTGCACATTTAGATATATATTCATATCATATTTGGATGTAAATCTTATGGTTTGAAAATGAAATGAACAGGGACAACACTGCAATTAAAGAAGATCATTACATTTGACTTATATAGAGGCTACATTTAATTACCTTTTTCCTTTTTTTTGTTTCCTTTTGTCGTATGACGTATGCAACAGTGAGAACAAGGTAAGTCTCGCGATATTTACATCCGGGTTCAAAGTTGACGTTGGCCATGTGTGTATGTTGCCGCATCTACTCACTACAGGACTAGATGCAGCTAAAGTTTGCGCTTTATTCATAAATATTTATATATATACGCATTCAAATTTGGTTTCAAAAGCTGACTTAGGTTTTTAGGAGACTGTATATTTCGTCCACGGAAGTTAGTTTTATGTAAATAGTCTGCTCTGTTCCGTTTTAGCTTCAGCTGATTATGGTCAGTTTGTGCATCCTTTAGCTGCATGATGGCTTAGCGGGACATGTTTAAAACCCGACCACTGTTGAGTGCCTTAGTGAACCACAGACTGACGTTAGAGAGAAACGGTAAGCAAACCCGACAGAGTGTGAAATGTGACTGCGAATGTATTCAACCTGCAAGCTGTGTGCTGTTTTTAAATACCCTTTATGTTAGCAAGACTTATCTAGCTACTTATGTTGTTTGTGTGCAGAATGTAAGGCAAGGCAAGGCAAGGCAGCTTTATTTGTAGAGCACATTTCAGCAACAGGGTAATTCAAAGTGCTTTACATAAACATTCAAGAACATTTCGACAAAGTGCAAAAGAACATTAAGACATAATTAAAACAGTTATAAAAACATTAAATATTAGAAAATAAAAACAAGCTAAAAATAAAAGCTAGGATACAAGCTAAAATAGAATATAACTCACAAGAGTAAAAGCTCTAGTGCAGTATAAGATCATTAATAAAAGGTTTAATAAAAGGCAGCAGCAGCAAACAGGACAGTTTGAAGCTTTGATTTAAAATAACTCAGAGTTGTAGTTGGTCCTGCAGGTTTCTGGGAGCTTGTTCCAGATATTTGGTGCATAAAAACTGAAAGCTTCTTCTGTTTTGACTCTGGGGACACTAAGCAGACCTGATCCAGATGAACCTGAGAGGTCTGGATGGTTCATAACATAGCAGAAGATCAGAAATGTATTTTGGCCCTAAACCATTTAGTGCTTTGTAATCCAGCAGGAGTATTTTGAAATCAATTCTCTGAGAGACAGGGAGTCAGTGTAGAGACCTCAGAACTGGACTGATATGATCCACATATCAGTGGATCATATCCACAGTCATATTGACATTGAGTCACAGTCACATAGAAGCTTACAGGACATGACATGATGCACCACTGAATGTCCATGTAAAAGAGGTGGCATGATTATTATTGGTATGATTTCCTTTTATCTCTTCACAGGTGGCCCTCTTAGTAAGTTATTTTGCATAATGAGTGAAGCATCCAGAGATGAGCCCACAGCCAAGCTGCTGAAAAGAGCCAATGAGGAGAATGAAGCCTCTGCTGAGAAGGTGCAGGCTACAAAGAAATTAAAAGCGGAGGGGGAACAAACTGAAGATGAAAAGAAATATCCCAAAAAGAAAGTGGTCCTCCTCCTGGCATACTCTGGAAAGGGATACTATGGGATGCAGGTAGACTGTAGCTGATTTTCCTCTCTCAGTTCCAAACACTTTGTTTTTTCTTATGTCTTGCTAAATGTATTATAATTTCTGTGTTTTCAGAGAAATCCCGGAACCTCTCAGTTTAGGACCATCGAGGATGAACTGGTCACTGCACTTATTAAATCAGGTTGCATTCCTGAAAACCACGGCGATGACATGAAGAAGATGTCTTTCCAAAGATGTGCCAGAACAGATAAGGTATGGCTTTGTACCATAGATTGTATAAAAAAAAGATGGCGTCTCCACTTTCCTCCCACTGTACAGAAGTGAAGCCAAAAATACCCTGGATACGGGAGCTGCCATCTTGAGAGATTTTTGACGTCATTTGGAACCAAATTCTGCGTAGTAGTGATCGGGCGGCGGTGGAGCCGTGGTATTGAGGTCCCGCCCACAAACCCGCCCGAACCAATCACGAGCCGAGCAGGGGGGGCAGCTTACTAGAGAGAGAAAATCACAGCTGTCAATCATGACGTTTCAGCCCCTCTTTATAGCATCAAATAACTACTTAAAACAGAAAAATGAACACTTGAACAGACATCAGGGTGATAAGAACTACCTAAAATGACAGAAACCATCTTTGGGAAAAAAATTGATTTGATATGTGCTTTAACTTTTTAGTTTGACCCATGTCCCATCCACTAACATGGAGGGGGTGGGCTTTATGACCTATACTGCAACCAGTCCATCTTTATATACAGTCTATGCTTTGTACAGATATCACGGCAGGAGTTGCTTTCATAGCACGAGGCCAACATGTCCACCGTATTATGTAACTGTTAGGTATGTTGTCGGTTTTAATGTGTAACAAGTGTACTGGGTGGTGTTATCATATTTTAACAAGCCATGATGTGAGTTTGCATTCATCATCATTATTATTGGTATGTCATCATGACAAACTGTGCTGGTTTTTTTTCTATTTGAATTTGTTCAGGGCGTGTCTGCAGCTGGCCAAGTTGTGTCTCTAAAGATACGATTGATTGAAGACACCATTGAAAAGATTAATGAGCATCTGCCGCCACAGATCAGCGTGCTCGGTGAGACATTGGTCCTAATGATCCAGTTTTATTGATTGGAACTGAGGAGGAGGGGTTTTTAACATTTTGACTTTTGTTCCAACAGGTCTTAAACGGGTGACCCAGGGTTTCAATTCCAAAAACAACTGTGATGCTCGTACATACGCCTACATGCTTCCAACAGTGGCCTTTTCCCCAAAAGACTATGATACTGGCAACATGGCAGCCTTTCGCCTTTCGCCAGAGACACTTCAGAGGGTGAACCGCCTGTTTGCTCTCTACAAAGGCACCCACAACTTCCACAACTTCACCTCCCAGAAGGCTCCGAGTGACCCCAGCGCCCGTCGCTACATCACAGAGATGTCCTGCGGAGAGCCTTTTATCAACAGCAATACTCAGTTCGCAGTGATCACTGTACGAGGCCAGAGCTTCATGCTGCACCAGATCCGGAAGATGATCGGCCTGGTGATTGCGGTGATAAAGGGCTACGCGAAGGAGGACGTGATGGAGCGGAGCTGGGGGCAGGATAAGGTGGACGTGCCCAAAGCTCCAGGGCTGGGGTTGGTCCTGGAAAAGGTTCACTTTGACCGGTACAACAAGCGATTCGGAGGAGACGGGCTGCACGAGCGTCTGGATTGGGAAAGCGAGGAGGAAGGGATCAAGGCCTTCAAGGAAGCTCACATCCACCCCACCATTGTTGAGACGGAGTGTCAGGAGGGCTCCATGGTCAGCTGGATGTCCACGCTTCCTATTCATGACTTTGAAGCTACAGCCACAGCTACCGACACACCCGACGATAAGGACCAGAAACAGGTATCTGGAAGCCATAATTGAGTAACGATATTCATTTAAAACCATAATTAAAAATGAATTTTGTTTCATATTCTTATTCATTGTCACTCTCCTTTTCCCCCCAGGACAATGCAGATGTAGGAAATGACTCGGATTAGGTCGCCCTGCCTGCTGAAAGAAGAGACGCTTTCTCACCAAAACATTCTCTTTAGCTTTCTTTTTAGTATATCTTCCAAGATTTACTTTTTTTTTCAGTGGGATTCAATTCTGCTTCTCTTATACAAATGTTATTAAACAAACAACAAGATAATAAAAAATCGCTCCGTTCTTTATTGTACCCTGATTGTTTCTTTATGTTAATTTCACCCTTTAACAAATGTCGATGTCCTCTACCAACCTGTGTCTCAGCCTCTTTGTCTTTTAAGCAGAACCTTAATGATAGGTTGGTGTAATCATTCCTCCTGTCTGTACTGGCTGTGAAGCGATTGCACCTCACCACAACTCCATTATAAGTTTGGGGACAAAATCCACTGTCCAGCTTCCATGCAAGAATGCATGTTAAAGGTCAGCTGCTAGCTAATATGAGGGTTCCACACTCAGTTATCTATTGATAAGTTATTTGTTAGCCATATGTCAGGCTTTTTGAATGCCTTTTTTGTTTAAGATGTTCATGAAAGAGCATAATGTTCGTGCCATGTGTCTTCAAATTTGTATTGTATAACCAGTTAATGCCCTTTTTTAAAAAAAATGATATTGGCAAGATCATTGACGAACCCCCTGACACAAACCTTAGATCATAGTGATTTAAAAACTAAATAAATAAATAAAATGAGGAATGAGAAACTTAAAGTAAACCTTTTATTTTCAGTCCATTTTTACTGGCATGTATTGAACTAGGAAAGTCAATATCACTATTATAACAGGACGCTATAGCTGTTCTATCAGAGCTGCAATAGTGAAGATGGGGTTAACCCGGGACAGAATATATTTTATTATATCATGCATAAGTTATTGATTACTTTAAATTCATGTTTTGATCGGAAAGTAATGTGTGTACAAAAATGTATTTTTTTATTTTTTTATTTATAAAATGTCTTTCAGATGTACCCTAGTAGTGATTAGGAACTCTCAGGTGGTAAAAAGTAAAGCCAGAACTTCACCCTCCAGCCACCAGGAGGCGACACAACAGGTGACTGTTTAGGACTAATGTTGCATTCACTGACCTTTTGGATTTACAGTAAAAAATAGCACTACCACCTCAACTATGATTGCTGCACTTCCACGGCCGTGGAAGATAATACAAGTAAACAAGTATATGCATTATGTAAAAAGCCATATACGGGGATATTTAATAGAATATACTCAAAATGTTTTATATTATCCAGAAAACAAAATGTCCAGGTTATGTTTGTATAATAACTTTGTTTTCCGTATTTCCTCAAATGTCACTTGAACGTACCATCCCTCAGTAGTCATGGCGCCGGCCAGAAAACGCAACGTGAGTTCAGCAAAAACAACAGAGAAAAGCGTCAAAACAGCTAAAATTGACCTAAATACCAAAGTGGAGAGTATACTCGAGAGTAGAAAAAATGCCAACGACGTGTTTGACATCCTGGAGTTCCTTGAGGTAAATATACACAACTAATCTACATTGTTTGAGCACTCACAACTGTACACATGCTGGTTAGCTCTAGCTTTATTGATGTCACTTCTCTGGGTTACTGAAAAACAAATATGTGCTTCTTATTCTCCATGTCCGTCTGCAGTCAGAGAAGGAGAAGGATGTTGTCAATGGTGTCAATGCGTGCAGCAAGTTGTTCTGCACCTTGTTGGAGAAGAAAGAGCTCTTTTTGGGGAAATTGCCCGCAGAGGAGGAGGAGGAGGCGTTGAGTGGTGAGTACAGGATGATAATAATGCATTATAATGAACAATAGTTATGAGGGTAGATGTTAGCGAGTGTCACCGGTGTTGTGTCCAATACTGTTTCCCCGTCGATATGTGTTTTCCCCCTTACCTAAACCACACTATTGCACGTGGGAACAGACTTCAACATAACATAGTCCATGAGCCAGGGGGTTGGTCGTGCCACTTTGGAGGGACCAAGTCTCATAGTGATTTTTTTTAAAGGTCTATGTCCCTAGTGTTGGAAAAGGCATGATAGCAATGGTAGCTTTCTATGTGCTATCACTTCTTTTTTCATCCCTCCATCATTAAAATGTTTCCATCTTTTTTCGCCATTTTACACATAGATCCAGTATAAAAGAGGGTAACCTACACATAATATCATGAAGTCATATATCATTGTAAAGCTTAGACTATAACTTATCCATCAGTCACATTGTCATGACACTGAGGTCAAGCTAATTTGACCTTTGACCTCTAATACTGTAATGGGGCAAATTCTGAATGCCACTCCAAATGCCCTTATAACTAACTTCATATTGATCTGATGTGCCCATGGATAGTCCAGCATAAAGAGCACAAAAGAGCTGTTTTTGTGCTCTTTATGCTGGAACTATCCATTTGGAGTGGCATTAAGAATTTGCCCCATTGCAGTATTAGAGGTCAAAGGTCAAATTCTCTTGACCTCAGTGCCATAGACATAGACCTTTAAAAAAAAAAAATCACTATAAGACCTGGTCCCTCCAAAGTGGCACGACGGCCAAATTTTGGGGGTCTGGCTCATGGACTAACACAGGTGTTACACCGAAATCTCGAAATAAAGCCAGCAACACATGAGGTCACCATTTCTTGAGGGCTTTCGTCAGGAAATGTGACCCCATTGTGCCTGTGTCATAAATGCAAATATGTGACAGAAAACACACAAAACTAAATTGTTAAAAAACATAAATGTATTACAATATTTTTACTTTAAATATTTATTAATAAAACTCTAAAAGAAAAGCAAAAGATAGGTACAGTGGGGTCACATTTTCTGACGACAGTCGACAGAAATGGTGGCCTCATGTATTGCTGGCATAGATCTAGTCATAGATCTCGGTGGTTACAGATTTCGGTGTAACACTGGCACTGCTGTACCTACTGCTCATGAGACTAATGGGATATGAAATGAAACCATGTGGCCTGAAAATGACCTTGTCATATACTTTTGCATTTAACAAATATCACACATTTCAGCCCTGATTATATCAGCTTCTATAAAAGAGACTGTTTCCACTCCTCTGGGTTCCACTTTGTTGTACATCATCAGACAAGATGAACATGGTTACAAACTCTCACCAGGGGTTGCAAATCATACCATCACCCTGTTTGTCTGTCTGTCTGTATCGTTTCTGGTTCAGGAGGGTACAGTGCTGAAGAGAAGTACCGCATGTTCATGCGACACCGTTACAACAGCTGTGTGGAGATGCTGCTGGAACACCTCAGCCACGAACTTCACAGTGTCAAAGTGAGTTGACGGAAAGCTTGAATGGAAATGGTGCTCACACACACACATTTGACAAAGAATCTCTTAAGGTAGAAATGTCTTTAAACAGGGACTGTAGGATGGAATCATCACGATTTCTGTTTATTTCTTTAGTCACACATTTACGTAAGACTAACACATAAGAGAAGGGTCACATCAAAGTGAGTTTGCACGATGAAACGTGTAGTATTATTTATTTTATTAATTTATTTGACATGGACAATACATGTAGGCATTGTTACACTTAATTAAAGTGCAACCAATGCAATGTTTATATGACTTCTAACCGTAGCTAATTTGCAGACCTTGTCCATGGTTAGGCTTTTAAGAAAAATGAAAATACATAACACCACATCATACATAAAATCACATAATACAACAAGTAAGCTTTGTTCTTTCGGTCCACATGGTTCTTTTCCTATACTTCTCACTCAGACAGTATAGGTGTGTATTGTGCATGGGGGTTTTCACTTTTGAAAATTAGGTACACTAATATCCTGGAGGCAACATCCTCTTTGATAATAACACCTTGTTCTCTTTGGTCCTGTTAGACTAACCTGTCTGTCTGCAAGCTGGTTTATTATTACTGCTGAAAGTCATGTAAATAATAGTCGATGACAAAGGGAATCAAGTATTATGTGGTAGATTATTGCCTTGTATCTTGTGTATTGTCATGGCATACCAGCTCAGGTCTGCCAATGCCAATAATCATTTGTTGCATTTAAAGAAAAAGAAATGTAATTATTATCCGTCATGCTGCACTTGGGGACTTGAGAAAGGAAATAATTATTTTTTTTAATAATAACTCTGAATGCAGGAGAGTGCCCTGTGCTGCCTGATGAAGTTCGCTGCAGGAGAAGGACAGCATCCCCTCGAGGACCTGGACTGGAGCGAACACTACAGCTTCCCAAGAGAACTCATCCTGGTAAGATTTAGTGTCGCACAACCCGTCTATCATCAGTGGTTGGGAATATTAATGTCCTTTATCTGTTCCTTTTGTGTGACTTAAATAATCCCCCCCTATGTTATTAGACAAGACAAGAAATTAGGCCGTTATCAACCTTTTTGTCATTCGTGGCGCAGACCGCCTTCTGATGTTTCTGTTATTATTTCATATTATTTCAGGCAGTGGTGGAGAGACTGCTGTCCAAAACTACAGACAACTCCCTGCTGATCTCCAGATTCCAGGAGTTCCTCGAGATGGAGGACGTACGCTATTATGTCATGAGCTCCATCCGGGAGAGCGTGGGCAAAGTCATGGACAAAAGCAAAGGGGTAGGAGAACCGTTCTATGTTTAGTTCATCTGCTGTAGCTGTGCTTGTTTTATTGCTGTCATTGTTACGTTTTAAAAAAAAAATATATATTACTTGGTTTTCTGAAAGCTGATGGCTTGTCTTGGTCTTCTTAGGCTTTGGTGCCCGTATTTCAGAGCAATGTGCTCACCCTCATGGCCAACATCAGCATACCAAGCAAGGAGTCAGAGCTCACCAACTTTATGGTCAAACAGGAAGGTGAGACCTGCTTTTTTTGATGATGTCATAGTGTGAGTTTCTTCTGTGTGGGGAGAAAAAGGCTGTTTTTTGTTAGTTTTGTACACGAGTGCATTGTTAAACTGATGTATTTTTTTTTCAGCCAAGCATGAGGACTGGAAAGCTGCTAAACTGAATGTAAGTAAAATATATATATATTTTTTTTATCACATATTTTTTATTGCAACACCAACAAATTACAGACAATACATCAGGTTGCTGATTTACATTTTGACCATCTGACCCACCCACCCCTCTCCCCTCCACCAACCAACAGTATAGTGATATGTACACAGACAGAACATCCTTATTTAGACAGAAGATCTTTTAAGTTAGAAGTTTGTCCACATTAAAATTGTGTTTGGTCGTTGCATCATTGACTCTTGCTGATGATAGTTCCAGGTAAGAAATGTCCAAAAAAGCTTCGAAGCCAGTGAATACTTGAAATATCAAGAGGTTTCCAACGCTTGGACCACAATCTTCTTAGCTGCAGTCAGGCCTGCCGGCCAGACTTTGCGCGTTTTGTCCGTAAGGGAAAGGCGGAAATCATGATTTAGAAGATGTACAGCAGGTTCCATTGATAATAGTACGCCTGCTAGTTCCGCAAGGACACCAATAACTTTCCCCCCAAAAACCTCTGGACATTCCAATGCAGCATGTATAAAAGAGCCTAATTTTCTGAATACGATTTTTAAATGTTCTACTTCATTACAGGAACACAAGCGTGTCTTTGAGAAGATGTGGCTGGGCTTTCTCAAGTATAAGGTATTATAAAAAATCTTAACTCATGCCTAACTGTCATTTTTTAAAAATTATTCTTGAATCAAAATGTATTCCCTGCACACATCTATGACACCGTGCCATCTCATCTCTCTGTTGTAGTTGCCAAGCAACATGTATAAAAAGGTCTTGGTGATCCTCCATGACTCCATTTTGCCTCACATGAGTAAACCCACGCTGATGATTGACTTCTTGACCGCTGCCTATGAAGTCGGTAAGTTGTGCATGTGGCTTTAGTAGCGACGGTGCTCCCAACAACTTCACGTGACAATGAATGACTACTTAAAAATAACCATAGTGGCATTTTTACTCTGGGTCTCTGGGATGTGTTAACTTCTATGCTGGTTGTCATGATATGGTATTTCGTCATGTTTTTATTGAACAGGTGGGGCTATCAGCCTGCTGGCCCTCAATGGCCTGTTTGTCCTCATACATCAACACAACCTGTGAGTATTACATGAAAAAATAATTAATTTATTGCCACTTTTAAAGCTGCAGTGGGTAGAAATGGAGCAAATATGATTAAAAAAAGAAGTTATTTTTATAAAACGGTCACCATATCCTGACGGTAGCGAATCAATATTCTGTTACTGTAATGTCTATTTCTCACCTCAAATGTTTTCAGAAACATATTTTAGTGTACTGTTTAGCTGTAAAATGAGAAAGTTTGTTGACCTGGCAGCCATGTTGAGAACAGTTGAGGAAAAAAAAACAAGCACCGCCCACCAGCCGGAGCACAGCCAATAGGAACGCTTTCTCTCTGAAATGACCTGTGATTGGCTAAAGTCTCCCGTCACGGGCTAGATTTTTTAAAGCCTGAAAACAGAGCCATGAGGAGGTGCAGAAGTCTAGTTTTCTCTCAGAACACTTAAATTTACAATATGCTGAAAGGTTATTATGGAATTTTTTGCCCAACGACGCCAAAAACGTTCTGCCTGCTGAAGCTTTAATAGTCACATAAATTACAGTAATATGTTGAAGAGAATTTGAGTCTCCATCCTGAATCTATAAAGCACAACAGTAGACTGAAGATGTTTTTGAATTGCATAAATATCGCCCTATATGTTGTGTGTGTTTTTTGCAGAGATTACCCAGATTTCTACAAGAAGTTGTATAATCTGCTTGAGCCTTCTGTTTTCCACGTGAAGTACAGAGCACGCTTTTTCCACCTAGCTAACCTCTTCCTTAGCTCCAGGTAAGATCATTCATGCTTCACTAAAAGTTTTTTTTTTTAAACCCTCATTTTATCCAGTTATAGCTGTCTGCATCTGTCCTCTTGGAGCACAGTTGTAGTAAAATACTATTTGTAGTTGACCTGCAGTGGCCGAGTTACAGATCGTCAGCAATTTACCAGTATAACCACACCTTTTGATTGTTGGCCGCTGTTGAGCCCCACTGATCTAAATGGAGTTTTCTGGGGAGAATGTGTTTATCTGATTCAAATATTGACTGTATATGGGATATTTAAGCTGTTAAATTCCGCCTATTCAAGAAAACAACCATAAAAATTCCAAAAGTATATATATGCATTAGTAACATCTATGCTGTATATGTGTTTGTGCCTTCCTCCAGTCACTTGCCAGTGTACCTAGTGGCTGCGTTCGCCAAACGCCTGGCTCGTTTGGCTCTCACAGCACCGCCCACGGCCCTCCTCCTAGTGCTGCCCTTCATCTACAACCTGATCCGTCGCCACCCATCCTGCAGAGTCCTCATTCACAAGCCGAGCACAGAAGACGGTGAGTGTCAGCCACTCTCCCGTATTATGGTCGGAAATTTCATCAGTTTCTAACCACTCAAAAATGTCAGGGGTTTTTAGATTCCCGGTGCAATTCTTTATATTTAAGACGGCTTGTAAAGATTTTTATTGTGATGTACAATCATCCAAGGAAGCATTTATTGGAAAGATGTTTGTTTCTGTTCATAACGACAGAGCCTTTGGAGGACCCGTATCTAATGGATGAAGAGGATCCTGCTCAGTGCCGTGCCTTGGAGAGCAGCTTGTGGGAGATTAAGGTGTGTGTACAGCATGGTTTTGGATTCACAAATGAATCATCCGTGACACGGACCTCGCACCGAGCTGTGCAAACGTTTTTTTGTTGTTGTCATGTTGATCGGAAAACGAGATGGAGGAATATCATATACATTTAGGAGTCTAACTAAGTGAAAGCATACTTAATTTTCAACTAAAGTTTACATTCTTTTCTTCTTGCTTTTTTTTGCAGACCCTGCAGAAGCATTACCATCCAGATGTGGCCAAAGCTGCTGCGTTGATCAACGCACCTCTGTCAGGACAGGAGGATGACATCAGTGAATTTCTGGAGATAACAACATATGAGGTGATATGACACTCAAACTTAAGATAACAATTCCACAACGTTGTCTATTAGTGCATAGAAGCTAAATGGAAGCCAACTCGTGACACACATTTTGCAAACACAGACAATAGACAAATATGATTTAAAAAAAAAAAATGCTCAAGGCTCCAATGATCACTTAAACCACTAATATACAATGAATAAATATGAATAAATAAATAAACAAGTATAGCATCTGTCTATAGCTATTTGTCTATAGCTTCTATAGCATCTGTACTGTGTTGCTACAACTTGTTCATCTGAGGGATGGCTGCTGGAACAAAGCTGTTTTTATACCGCTTTGTTCCACACCTTGGGACACTAAACCTCCGTCCAGAAGGAAGAAGCGGAACTTCACCGTGCAAAGGATGGGAGTCATCATTTAAAACGAAGTCGGTTATCGGCTGTAACTGTCTGGTGTACAGGGACCCTGGGTTAAGCTGTGACTCACCAATCAGCCTACTAGACGATCTGATTCAGACAATTTCTGTTCTTTTAAAGATACGTTTCCAAACCATAGTAGCATAGTAGCATGAATAATGTGTCCTATTTTCTTATCCCACAGCTGATGGAGAGAGACCTGAAGCAGTCTCAGACCAAGAGTGTCCCTCTGGAGTTTGAAACTGCCACCCAGTTACTAAAAGGAGGGGGAGATGTGTTAGGACAGCACTTCTGTCTGGATTAAAACCAAAACAAGGAGCTGCATTCACACTGTGGTATACATTTCTGGGACCAGTTCATCTGCCAAGGTGAATGTTTACTGTATAGCCGTTTGGCCCGAACAGGAAGTGTGGACAGACCTCTCTTTGAGACCAGCTACAGCAGCAACAAGAACAACAGAAATGCATTTGATCTGGAGTTGTGTTGTCTTTGATATGTAACTGTTGTACATCAGTAAAAACCTTTTCCAAAGCTCATGGGTGAATAAATCTTTGTTTTTATTAGGCACCTTTTTGGGACAGTTAAATGAAATCAGTTACAAATTAATTTATATAAAATTTAGCTGAAAGTTTTACTCCATTTTCAATTCTGCACTAGTTTGACTACTGTATGGCCAAAATGGTCGTTGATGATCATACAGTTTTTCTTCTCCTTATCCTTATTATAGAGACTTACAAACTTTGCAGCTCTACGGTGCTTAGTACCCTGCTTTAGATGATTTTAGGGCACTTTTACTGTTGATTTCAGTCTCTTTACAGCAGCAGTTAGCCATTCAGCTAAAACGCTCAGCTAAACCCAGTATAGGCTACCTAAAGAACCACATTTTCTCAGCGGTTGAAGACACCAGTGATAAAACGAGGATCAATATTGGATTTCTACACATCAGGTGTACTCTTAGTCAACACATGCATTGTATAGGTTCTGAAATGGTCCCACAACTAAGGAACATAACAAAACGTTCTCACTGTATACTGAATCAAAGCTCAAAGTTTATTTAGTTTAAGTTACGACAATTCCTGCGTTATTTTAACCAAACCATGATCTTTTCCTAAGCCTAAATAAGTAGTTTGTTACGACGAAGTATTAGGGCCACATTGAGGAAAATAAAAATAATCTGAGATTTCAAGAATAAAGTCATAATATTACAAGAATAAAGTCATAGGTTTCCGAGAAAAAAAGTTGTACTACTATTATGAGAATAAAGTCAGAAGTTTAAGAGAAAAAAGTCGTAGTATAATGACAATAAAGTCACAATAATATAAAGTAGTAATTTCACGTGTGATTTTAGAAGGGAAATGAAGAACGTGGAGCATCTTGTTAAGTTATACTTAAGTATAGGTTTCACAAATAAAAAAATACTTAATCTTTTGGCACCACATTATTAAGTATCAGGACCTTGAAAAGATTGTGCAAGAAACTGCGTTTACTCCGAAGAAAGAACCACACGGACCTGAGGGAAATTGCCTCTTTTGTGGACGAGGAAGTTACTTTTTTTCTCGTAAAGTTATGACTTTATTCTCGTAATCTTGCAACTTTTTTTTCTCGTAAAGTTATTACTTTATTCTCATTAAATTACGACTTTTTTTCCCCACAAAGTTATGACTTTATTCTTGTAATATTACGACTATTTTTTCTTGAAATTGTATGACTTTATTCTCATTAAAGGGACTGTTTGTAAGAATCAGAAATGCTTAACAGCGACACCTATGGACGTTAAGTCAACGAAAGTCAGCGTCGGGCTCGCGCTTGTGCTCGCTCTACATAGACATGAACGAGCATCGCTCAAAACAGTGAGGTGACACATTTCTTTCTTGGCAGAAATGTTAGCTGACCAGACGAAGGTCTCTCCAGGAACATGATTTAGATCTGATCCTAGTGTTGGCTTTTCCAGCCTCAGCCTCCCGACCGCGGCCGGAGGGAACAGGGGAGACACCGGAGTTTTGGCCGGAGACGATAACGTAACTCGCTGCGGAGCCCCGTCACTTCACAAGGCACGGGAAACCTCTGTTGGTCTGGAGGAGCTGCAGCATTTATTTCTGCACAAACGTCCACTGTACATTTACTAAATATTCTCAGAGCTACCAACTCTCCTGCAGTGTGTAGTGTGCGCGCATGCACAAGCGCGGCGTGTGAGTGAAGGCAGGCAGAGGAGCAGCGGAGTAGAGTAGGCTACAGCAGAGACTCCGGCCCTGGAGACCAAAGCTACGGTCTCCCCCGCGTCCTCCGACCGCGGCCAACACTGTTTTGCAAGACGGGCTTCATTAGATATAACTTTGCGGTTTTGGTGCTTCTGTGTAGTTTGTGTTGGAGGCTTGTCTGCACAGCGTAGCCACACGCGAGCGCGCATGGGACACCGACCCGGATTGATTTATACCTGTAAGAAGTTACAAACAGTCCCTTTAAATTACGACTTTTTTCTCATAATATTATGAAAATCATCTGAATTTTTTCCCCCTCAATGTGGCCCTAATACTCCGTCGTAGATTGTTGCCTAAACCTTACTAATTCGATCTATTCCAAAACCTCACTAAGTAGTTTTATTTTGAAAAGACTGGAGCGGAAATGAACAGGTGCATCACGTGTTGCTGGAAAAAGTACGAAAAATACGTTGTTGAATTTCGTGCTGAGGGTCACGAAAAAAAAGTAAGAAGGGAAATTTGTGTCTACGTACACAGATAGATTAAATTTCGTGACTATTTCACAAACTGCAGTGAGCCTGTGTTGTACCACAGGTGAGAGGTTATAGACTTAAATGCTCTCTTCCATCTTCCCAGCTCATGTTTCCTCCTCTCGTTAAAGAGTGCCATATGGTCACACAGCAGGCAGCCTCTGTGAGGCAAGAACGCCGTGAGAGAAAATCCTGAATCATAACTGACTTGTGTTTGAAAAGAGCAAGTCATATCAGGGAAAAGCTGTCCAAAACACGACGCGCTAAGGAGCAAAAACACACACTACTTCTGTAGCTAATGCAGTGATACACAGCATCCATGCAGGTCTTCCCTTTTAAGTAGGTTTATGCATTTTTCTTTTCTTTTGAGGATTGCAAGACAGACGCATGGCACCAGACTCCGGGAAGGTGAGAGAAGCCAGCAGCAGCACCACAGAAGATCACTGTGAAGAGGATGAGCGAAGCAGACGAGCTCACTTGGATGGGTAGGCCTGACAATCTTTCAGTATTTTTCCCAAAAATATTTTAGCCTACAGTATGCATGTGAAGGATTTTTGTGAATCCTTAGCAGTCTTTCAGGTGCAGCATCACATCCTTTAGCTCTACTTTTTTTTTCTCCTTTTTAAGGATATGCAAACTGCAAGTTTTACAGAGTTTTTCTCCAGTTGTTGAAACTCTTCCACTGCAGACAGTGCATGCATTAAAAGCTTTAGACACATACAGAGCTTGGTGCATGGCTGCAAAACCCATTTACAGATGCTTTTATAAAAATATTTTGTAAGCGGAACTTTTTCTTTAGTTTAAATTAAAAAATTTTAATTTTAATTTTAATTTTTAAATAAACTTGCTCAGAATTAAGCTGAGTTAACAACATGGTGTCACATAGGGCTGTCTGGGCGATATGGCCAAAATCTGTTATGACAATATAGGTCATTTCATATCTTGATAACGATATATATCACAATATAGCATGTTTTCTGGTAATTCGATAGTCTATAATATGAAATAACCGCATAGTAAAGCCTATTTTGTATACTCCTGTGTGAATTTCCCAATTTCTAAAATCTATAAAATATTTCTGATTCTGATTCTGAATAAAAAACCTTGACAAATGAAAGTTTTTTTCTCATTTTAAGAACTCGAAATGAGAAAATAATGAACATAACAGTATTAAGTTAAATTATAGAGAAAAAATAAATAAATATATCGCGATGGAAACGATACAGAAAAATATATACAATAGATATTTTTATATCGTTTTGAAAATATATATCGTCATATTTCCCAGCCCTGGTGTCGCAATAGTAATGCACTATACTGTCTTCTTCAGAGGGAGTTGACATACTTCAAAAACGCAGCGATATCAATCATATTAATGGGATGATAGAATAATTAATAGATAGATGGCAAATGAAAAACTTCATTCAGGCCTGGATAATGACGTTATACGCACAGCACCCTCCTCTTACCTTGATAAATCTGTAAGAGAGAGATGCTTCCCACTGCAGGTTCAGAGACGGCCTGGCAGGATGGGACATTTCTGCATAAATCTACAGGACTCGGAGTGTCGTGTGTTGTTGTTTGTTGTTGTTGTTGTTTTGTCTGTCCTCCTCCTCCAGTCCCCTGCAAGGAAATAGAAGCTGTTCAAGGTGAGTCAGCACGGAGAAGCTGTTTGAGCAGTTGGCAGCGAGACGGGGGGAAGAAGGGATCTGATTCATTTTGTTTTTTTTTGTCCATTACCTCTGAGAAAAAGCAAGTATGAAAACAAATCCCTCGTATTTCTTATTTTTTGTCCATTAGTTATGAACACTTTGACGAAGATAGTATCCCCAAAAAAGCACTTTTTGAGTATCCCTAATACAATTTTGAATGTGATCTTGTTCTGCAGTTTTGGTTTATTACAAAAGAAATAGTCTAAAAGACAGATGACTGAAATCAGCATGTTTTGAGTATTTATTCTGATGCAGCAGTGGAGTCAGATAAGTCAAATCTCCTGAGCTACGAGCAGCATTAACCTTCTTAACCTTTCATGTGTCGGAATAGTAGTTTCTGTGAATACGGTATCCTTGTGTTGTGTGTTGTGTGTGTGTGTGTGTGTGTGTGCAAAGGTAAAACACAGGACAACATAGATGGGGATTTAGCACCGGCTGATAAAATCGGATGTTTTCTGCACCCTCCCCACCCTGTCATTGTGCTGCTGTGATACCGTAATCCTCTCTTATGTAACTGAGTGGCACTCTCTCTCTCTCTCTCTTACTTACTCACTGAACACACTCACACTCTTGCATATGGGCACACACATGTATATAAATCAATCCCACCAGTCAGCACCTAGTGATGCAGGGGGCAGTGATGATAACATTGGAAATAGATAGAGATTGATGATATACTCCACAGTAACAAACAAGTTATGTGATTTTTAATGAAAGAAGATGAAGGAATTGTACAGTAAGTGCCAGAAACTCTTTGCTGGATTCGTTAGTGCAATATGCCATGTGTTCTTCTCTATGTGTTTATGTTTTCTAAGTTCACATTTTGTATTTGCTTCATTAAAATTAATTTGTTTCAGGTGAATTGTTCTGCTATTAGCTAAAACTCTACTCAACTAACAAAACATGTGGAAATTTAGTGGAAAAAAGTATAAATCTTAACTAGAAACACTCAAATACAAAAGTTAAGTTCCTGTCAAAATGCCAAGGTACTTGATATGAATACTGAGTGTATGCATGTTTTTTCTGTGTGTACATCTGCTTACAGTGCATTTATTATGTACACACTCAGTTTGTTTTTGGTGTGAGGTTTGCAGCGTGTGTAATCTGTGGTTGTGTGTTTTTTTTTTGCAGGTGATAATGCGGGATCACACGTCCGGCGCTAACGTGGAGGAGCTGCTGAGGCGGTCTCAGATGGAGTTACAGTGGATCCAGAGACAGCTGGCCATGATCGCTGCCAGAAACCTGCACCATCACCACCTGCACACCAAGGGCAAGGTACACACACTGTAGGCCTGTGTTACTACTACTGTTACTACATGATAAAACTTCCCCCCTCTAAAATAGGCTACTCATTTTGTCTGTCCTTACTAGCCATGATAAAATCATCCTGTTACTAACATAAAACAGACCTCCTCTGTTATTAGTCCACTTGAGAGGAGGACATCTGGGAATAAAGCACCACATTTATGGACTGTCCTTGGAAAAAAAGGAACATCTGCTTAACCTAATCTGACAGATCTCCATTACACATCATTATGACGTAACATTAGATGATGATGATCAACTTTCCTCCGCTCGTGATGATAGAGTTGTGTACCTTTTTAATTTAACAACTCAAATTTTGACCAAATATTTAGCCCTTCATATGTAGTAAAAAAAAAAAAAAAAATGTCCACTTAATGGCCACTTAATTGCAAGCATTAGAAGAAAGAATTTAAAATGTTGTGAGAATTACACCTCACTGGGAAGGTATATTTGCTGTATTTTCCGATCTGCAGAGCACACAAGCAGAACAAGAAGATAATTTAAGATTTTTCCAAACCACACTTGTGCACAAGTGCAACAAAATCATGATGTGATTCTCAGCATCTATTTTTGTTCTCCGGCACGATCTGAATGTTATTGAATCTCATTCCAGATCGTTTGTAAAGTTTTTCGTGTTTTTGACCTCAAATCCATTTTTTCCAATAATCTTTTTCCTCATCCGACCCTGACAAGCGCACACCTGTCAGCTGTTGTGTTTTTAAATCTTCCCACACTGCAACGTTTATGGGAGCTTTGATTCAGATTCACTGCCCAACACAGTAGATTGTAATAGACTTTTCTATCCTTGACCGATATTCTTTATGGGGATGAAAACAGACGCACTGCCGTGGCTCGATGGGAACACTCAGGCCTTGAAGTGAAATATAAAATAACTTTTTTGGTGTTGTTGGTAAATTGCCTGTTTTGTAATATACACACATATGCTGCAGTTGGTAACTTTGAGCAAGTTATTTTTATAAAACTGACTATATCCTGACAGTAGTGCATGAGACAGATAATCTGAGAAATAAATCATCATTCTCATCCCAACTCATCACATACCGCCACTTTGTCGCACCTATTGGCGTCACTTTATTTTCGGCATCAAAACCACTATAGTTACCCTTGGCGTCACTTTAGGATTAGGCAACAAAACCACTATAGTTAGGTTTAGGAAAGAAATACATGGTTGGGCTTAAAACTACTACGTTTGTAAAGTGAAAATGACACTGAACGTTGTGAACACGAACAAACAGCTGATTGTAACGCGACGCACAGGACACAAACAGCGGTCTCCTGGATGAAAGCCTTGTGTTTGTTGGACCCGCCCGCCTTGTGTGTCTTTTCCCTCTTTAAACTATGCGGCACGACACTCTCGGCGCACTTTCTCGGAGCGTTTACTGTCGCCGCGGATGGGTTTACATTGTAGTTAATGGAACGCCCGGTGCGTTTCATACCGGCGGTACCGAACGCAGACGGCCGTGACAAAGCCTCGGTATTTAACGAACTGGGAATGAGGACAGGCTGGTCCTCCTGTGATCATAATGGCATTTACGAGTTTCTACCGAGCCCGAACAAAAACAACCAATCAGAGTCAAGCTGGAGCCGACCAGTCTCATGGTGCCTTCAAATGGGGTCGTGTTTACTGGGTTCAAGAGAAGAGTCCCCCTCTTGTGGTATTCACAAACTCGTAAGGGGAAAGTTTCTGAAAGCTCCAAGTTCACGTGTTGTGACGTGTTTGTTGACGTTGTCAGAAATGGCGGAGGCCATGGAAGTTAATTTTTCGGTGCATAATAAGTTAATATATTGTCATTTTAGTCGTATATTGTTTTTCATCGTAATTTTATAATATGTCTGAGGAAAATGTTGATATTCCCAACCACCTAATCTTTTTCCTCTGTCATTATGCCTTTGCATTTCCTGCATAATGTTACCCACTTGCTTAATTTTTAGCCTCTGTGGCTTCTAGACGCCGACAGTAACGTTAATATTGCCGTTGCTTAGCAGCGGTGTTCTCACGACTTTAACACTTGAACGCCAAGCATATCGTGTGCACGACTTCCCATGTTGTAAACACGAGCTCACGAGTTTCATTTGAAGGCACCATGAGTCTCCGGGCAGCTGTCAGTCACTGCTCGCAAAACTCGCAAACTCCGATCAAACTGTCAAACTAGGGAGCGCTGATCAAATATGAATCAATATTCTGTTACCGTAATGCCTATTCTCACCTCAAATGTTTTCAGAAACATCTCAGCTAGTGTACTGTTTAGTTGTAAAACGAGAAAGTTGAGCGAAAAGCAAGCACCGCCCACCGTCCGGAGCACAATTTCTCATTGTCGGCTAAACAGCACACTAGTACACTTTTCTGCCATTACTTTTTATTCCATATGGCCAGAAGAGGACAGCATTTCAGTATTAAAAATCCACCAAGTTGAGAGGCCCGGCCCTGACATGCTCCGAAGGTAGCAGCTTGTTTTAAGCAGTTAAATGACACATTGCCTAATTTGCTTTCAGCTATTTGCATATTTAAAGAGGTCATTGCATATTTCTGCCTAATCCAGTTTCCATCTGTTCATGAACCCTGGTCTCACAGGGCTTCATGTCATCGTGCTCACTACGAGAGTAATGCGTCTACACAGTGAGGATGGGAACAGACAGCGAGCAAGGGTTGCTAGGCAACAGAGTGGAACAGAGCGTTCGTTCTGCTTTCTCTTCTCACTCACGCACACTTAGTGTCTCTTTCTTTCTTTCTTTCTTTCTTTCTGTCCTCTCCTCCTCTGTCCTGTGCCTCCGTCCCTCCGGTGTTAAACGGAGAACGTGCCTGCTGCTGATGCAACCTCACTAAAACCCACCACGCTGATTCAATTGGAGTCGTCTGATTGGGGATTTAGAAGAGGTGAAGAGAGTATCCGAGGTCTGTCCAGGAACATGACGGTGTAGATTTGATTTGACGCTAGAGGAAAGTTACAAGCGGTAATACAAAAGAAAGACTAATGCCTGAAACATAGTGAGATGTATGTGTATAAATGAGGGCTGTCAAAGTTAACGTGATAATAATGTGTTAATGCAGATTAGTTTTAATGCCACTAATTTCTTTAACGCATTAACGCAATCGATCTTTCAGAGGTTGCACCGGGCTCGGTTTTAAAGCTAGAGCGAAGATACTGGCATCATATGAAACTAGAAAACCCAAGGAATCCATTGGTCATACTAGTTCATCGCAAAGGAGGTTAAATAACGCTCCAAACGTATGCTAAATTTTGGAGAGGAAAAACTGTCATGGCTATTTTCAACGGGGTCCCTTGACCTCAAGATATGTGAATGAAAATGGGTTCTATGGGTACCCACGAGACTCCCCTTTACAGACATGCCCACTTTATGATAATCACATGCAGTTTGGGGCAAGTCATAGTCAAGTCAGCACACTGACACACTGACAGCTGTTGTTGCCTGGTGGGCTTGAGTTTGTCATGTTATGATTTGAGCATATTTGTTTTATGCTAAATGCAGTACCTGTGAGGGTTTCTGGACAATATTTGTCAGTGTTTTGTGTTGTCAATTGATTTCCAATAATACATATATGCATACATTTGCATAAAGCAAGCATATTTGCACACTCCTGTGTTGATAAGAGTATTAAATGCTTGACAAATCTCCCTTTAAGATACATTTTGACCAGATAAAATATATGCGATTCATTTGCGATTAATCACGATTAAATATTTGAATCGATTGACAGCCCTAGTACAAATGTGAAGGGGAAGGAGTGATGTATGCAACGTTGCAGAAACCATTATCTTCTGTCAGTTAGAAAGCAAGATACAGAGGAGAGACAGGGATGCTGGACCATGATCTGTTCTGCTTGGAGGAAAAAAAAAAGCTCATCTATGATGTAATGATTTAGACATCACTGCTCAACAGATTTACACAGTCCATTTAAATGAAAGCTGCCCCGCATGTCTTTTTTTTTTTTTTTTGGCGTGTGTGACGTTGGTTTTTGGTCAGTTGAACAGGGGCGTGCGCACGTCTGCGTTTGAGCGAGACAGAAAGAAGGGAGGGGGGATTTTTTTAAAGGAGGAGGATGGAGCAGAGAGCGCGAGAGGAAGCGTTGACACCACACTCAGGGGTGGGACTCAGGAGGGAGTGTGAGTGTGCCAATCTACTGTAGCTTTTTTTTTTTGTTGCTTTCACTGCCTGTTACAGTGGCGCACAGACCAGGCGAGCTATTAAAGCTGCAGATCGGGGAAAAAACTCGTTGCAACTGCTGCACACACAGCAGGCACTCATGCACCGACATACACGTGCGGACGCGTCACCTCCGCCTCCACCGCCGGCTTGTGATGTAACGGGAAGGGAAGAGAGTCATTTTGGGACAAAGGGGGTGCTGCCTTTAAGGTAGGGGCATTGTCACTATCTGTATCAGCAAAAACATACATGTCTGCTCTCTCAGTCCCCTTTTTTTTAGACGGGTCTGTTGATTTTCTTAATGTCAAAACACTACAAGTGATGCACTGGATGCTGCTGTAGCTGATGATTCTCAGAGATGTAATGCATTCTGGGAAACACAAGATGTATTCTTTTTTAGTGTTGGTGAATGATAGTGAATTATTTCTCTCCAGAGTAGTTGACGCTAGATTTATAACGGTCTGTCTAAAATCCCGCTCCAAGTGAAACAACATTCATAACAACACATGCTGGACAAGAGTAGCTTGATAGGCTTGAAAAGACTGATGAAAAATCTGTCTAATAGGCAGGTCAATAGCAGTACATCCACGGCTGACTGCATCAGGCGGCACTGATACAAGTTTATCACTCACACACCAGATGGCGATGTGGCAATCTAATTTAAATCAGCCCTAGTCAAAATAAGATTACCTTGGGGTATCCTGGTGGGGTCGGTTGGCTGAGCACACGCCACTTAACCACAATGCCCTTATTGGTTCGAAGCCAGCCACCACATGCTGCTTTCCTGATCCATTCTCCTGTGTCTCTCCACCATCCCAACAAAGCAGAAATGCCATAAAAATCCTAGAAAATGCTGGTTTTATTAAGTGAATCATTAGATGAAGCATTCATTGGTGTCCATGATGAGTTAAAATCGTTAATTACTGCAAAAAAAAAAAAGTGGAGGAAAGCCGAACTGTGCACGGCATAAAGCACTAAAAAGCCCCTATTACATAATTATATGCTGTAACATCTTAATAGCTACCCACATTATCTGCTTTGCTTAATGAACAGTTACCCCAGCCTCCAGTTGTTCATCAGGTTTAAATGGATAATCCATTCACAGTGTACTCATCTTTGGTGTTGTCAACAGTGCTGCAGGCAGGTCAGACAATTCACAGAAATCCAAGTTCCCCGAATGTTATTTTTCCTGCTAGTGAGAAATATGTTTCTACAGATGTTGCTTTCATAGGGATAAATAATTTGGCGCAGAAAACAATGATTTTGTAGTATCTTTAGCTAGTTGTTTTTTCCAGGAATGTATCCATGAACTTCTCATTGAATCGCGGCTTGTAAACTGTGCCCCTGTGTACTTAAAGGGGCCATATTATAGTCATTTTTTTAGGTTCATACTTGTTTTTGGTTTCTACTAGAACATGTTTACACGCTTTAATGTTCAAAAAACACTTTCTTTTTCTCATACCATCTGTTTGAATATACCTGTATTCACCCTCTGTCTGAAACGCTCCATTTTCGCACCTGTCTCTTTAAGACCCCCTCCTGAAAAAGCCCAATCTGCTCTTATTGGCTTCAGCTTGCGAGTGACATAGGAAGGGGAGCCAAATCTGAATGGCTTGTTGGATCACATGCTTTCTGATCTAGGAAGCCCACAAAAAACTGACGGGGTTGTCTTATTTCACAGTTTGTGGGTTGGTTGGCACTCCAGACACCCAAATGTACAGTATATGCACAAGCACTGAAAAAGTGAGTTTTGTCCCCTTTAACTTAAAGTTAAAGCCCCTTTTGACCTCAAGTTTCTGCTCTGCTGACATGCCTTTGATCTGTACCCTTTTGGTTGCTGTTCCATAACTTTGATTTTTGTATTGTGGTCGGTAAACATAAAAATAATTTCTCTCTTTGTAAGAAGGAAAAAAAAAATACCGTGCATATAATATAGCATCTGAAGTGGTTAAAACATCTTACATTGTGTGTCGCTGAAATCAAAACATCAACGTAGAATACTGAACAATGGTGAAGGACGCAGAATAGAGCATTAAATGATACCGGGAAAAACAGACATCACCTTCACCAGTGGTTGTCTAGCTATTCCTGTCTATAGGTTTATTGAGCAACACATGGTTAAAGGGGAACTACGGCCATTTTCAAAAATCATACATATTAATCCTATGGTCTGAGATAGTCCAAAAAATAGTAGTAAACATGAACAACTCTCCCAAATCTAAAAAACTAGAGTGCTAAAACTCAAATTTGTGATGTCATAGGGTATAAAGTGCGGAGCTGCTCCATAGATGATGAATTGAGAGAGATGTTCTAGATGACACTGAGAGCACCCAGGGGAACGTTCTGAGTATACGGGAACATTTTTCTGCTTCACAACTGATAACACTACAATAGAATAAAGTTGTTCTGTGGGTCCCAAGAATCAGTCTCCCATTCATTGTCTGTGGAGCAGCTCCAGACTTTATACCCTATGACATCACAAGTATGAGACTTACTTCTCTGGTTTCTGGCTTTGAGAGAGAGTAGCTCATGTTCACAAATATTGATTGAACTTTACTAGGCCATGGAAATAACATATTGGAATTCTTGATTTGGGTGGTTTTCCCCTTTAAATTTACATTATCGTAGACTTCCTCTGAGCGTTGTATGCCTGAATGGTGAGATAGGACAGATGGGGCATGTTGAGTAGAGGTTACCGATGACATTTTTTTTTTACATGGCTTCATTTGGGAGCACTAGTAGAGCTTGGAAGTCAGTTTACATTAGAGCAGTCAAAACTTCATAGCTCAAGTAATCTTTTGCCTGTGACTGACCCCTTGAGATGGACTAGCTTTATTCAATAAGATTAAAAGACACAAAGCAGGAAACAAGCATTTTTTAATACAGTGCTTGGCTTGGATAAGAGCAACTTATGAGATATTGTAACAGATGTAGACAAACACTTGAAAAATATTATTTTTTGTTTGTGAGTGGTTGTCCCACTGTGATGAATATGAAAAGGAAGAGAGAAAAACCTAATATTAAACACAAAACACAAAGGACAATTCTTTGTTTGATGTTTGGAGTCTCAAGGTGACTGCCTTCTCTCTCTCTCATTCTTTCTGCCTAGTGTGCAGTCTCTTCTCTACTAATGAATGCTATCTCATCCTTCCACACATTCTCAATCTACTTATTCATACACAATTTTATATTTATATTTTTGGTATCTTATCTTATGGTTGTCCATAGTAGTGTAATGTTGTGGACCTACTTACCAGACATGACGAAGCCTATATGGAAAACAAACAGAAAATACAACAATGTAACTAACCGCTGTTCCATCACTTAATGACTGGATGAATGAATACCAAATTGTGGACATATTTGTAAAAATCATACATTGTATAGAAGAAGTGGACATTGTCATCGGTTTGTGGACTGCCATGTTGAATCCTCGAGTTCGGCATTTTGGACATCGCTATCTTGGTTTTTGGCTGTCGCCATCTTGGCTTTTTGCAACCAGAAGTGAGACAAAAGGGTGGAAGCTCAGTACAACCGAACGCTGAATACGATTTTTTTAGGCGACCACAATGTTACAATTAACTCTCATGAACTGAAAACACGCTGTGAAAGGGTTAAAGTTGTAAGACGAAAACACGGACAACTCCCAGACCGGACAACGCCATGGAAGCAACCTGTCAATCCCAACGTAGCCACGCCCTAAAGCATACCCTGCTTGATGGTCTATTTGACTCTAAATGGGATCATAATTTACTAAATGAACATCATGCTGTATTGAAGAAGACGTGAAACTAGCGATTGAGACCATAAACTCATGTTTACAATGTTTACTGAGGTAATAAATCAAGTGAGAAGTAGGGGTCATTTTCTCATAGACTTCTATACAATCAGACTTCTTTTTGCAACCAGAGGAGTCGCCCCCTGCTGGCTATTAGAAAGAATGCAAGTTTAAGACACTTCAGCATTGGCTTCACTTTTCAGAACTGGAGGTCGCCCACTGGTAACACTGCATTACTGCATCACTGTTATCCAGTGAGCCATTTGCTCATCCAGACTGAATTGAAGGGGCTGGCATTCAGAGCTTGTGTGAAAGACGACCCACCTTTAGGAGTGGATGCATGGCTGAAACAGGATGTTTCTCTGTACCTTTCACCCTCCCGGCTCACATTTAGCAGGAGACATTGTCAGTATTTCTTGTGGCCCCAGAGCGCACGAGTGCGTCATGATTCCCAACTCTGACGCAGCTCCTGTCAGAGCAGCTTTGGCAGCTCCCTCGGTACAAGGATGATGTCTCCCAAGTGGACGGCACACAATTGGGCTCTGCTGCTGTTGTCTGCTGTTGACTGATTCACTGAGCTGATCGTGTCTCAATTAGATGTCTCAACCTGGCATTGATAAATCCGCTCCAGAGCCCAGTCAACCAGATGCAAAAGTTCATTTTTATAATTTTCTAATAACCACATGTTGTCAACCTTGTTTTTGCATCACATTCAGTTTTTGCACCAATGGTTTTCTGGGCTAAAAGACTTCATAAATCAGTTCTCACATGGATGTCCATATGGCCTAATATCTCACTCTAAATAGGCTGACTGAATGTGTTAGTCTGTCTGTCTGTTTGGAAAACCCACAGCACTGGTTGGCAGGTCTATCTATCTCTCTGTCTGTTCTTGGATAGTCCACCATATTATCACTGGTGGGTCTATCTGTAGGCTTGTCTGCTTGGCAGGTACGCTGTATTAGCAGGTGTATCTGGCTGTCTTTCTGTTGGCTTGGCAGGTCCATCACACCGGCTTTGGTAGCTTATTTGGCTGTCTGTGTTAACTGACATATTGCCTGCAACTTTTGTTGTTTTGTATTCTTTTTTTTTTTGTGGAGGATGATAGCCTGGCTTGTAGTCAGGGGATCTGTTTGTTATTTATGTGTGTGTGAGTTCTATTCTGGCCTAACAAGATGCTCTGCTAACATGCTAATTGATATATCAGAGTGATATAAACTGATATCAGAACCATCTGTCGGTTGGTCTCTTCGGGGGGTTACTACAAGGGAAAAAGTGCTCGAGGAGAACAATGGGCTGATATTTCCACCTCTTCCTTAATTCTCCTCCAAGTGGAAATAAAAAAAGATTTGGAGAGAGAAAAGTGAACAGGCTTCAGAGTAATGCAGCACAAATTTCTTTTGTCTATAGGGTGGTTTTCCTTTTATAGCGGTGGTAATATTGCAGTGGCTGGGCTGGATAAGTGTGCTTTTTCAGGGGGCAAATGGGAAGACTACACCCCATTTGGGATTTCATGATTGTAGCTCTCCAAAAATGTTCCCATTTCATACATTTATATTACTAAAAGTAGACAGGAGTGGAACATCAAATCCATTTTTAGATTAACTCATAGGGAAGGAGTTCTTTCCTCTGACACAAAAACGGAGCAAAAGGGCATCCTCGCATCCTTGGAGGGCGTTTAATTTCAGGAGGCACAGGCAGAGTTTAATGCACTTATCCTAAATCAGCTTCCCCCCCTTACCTCAGCCAAACAGCTGCTCAGCTCCTCTACTATCTGCAGCCCCTCTGGTGGCCTCAAAGTGATTGGACATTTTTTTTTTTTTTTCAAAGTACAAGACTGACAGCAGAGCAGTTCTATTCCAAAGCAAGACAAAAAAAAATGCCATCAAATTGGACAAATAGATGTCTGGCATGAAGTGAAACTAACTGAGCAATGCAAGAAACCACTCACCACTCCAGCCTGCCTATTACAGATATGCAGTGTATTTCCATGGAGGGTTCAAGCGTCAGAGGGAAAATTCACTTTCAAAAGCCATCAAGAAAACTTCTAAGGAGAAAAAACACTGACTGGCAAATCCTGCTGAGGCTCAAAACCTGTTGCAGTAGCAGCTTCATTTTCAGGCCTGGTAATCCTTTTCCTGTGACTGACCCCACGGGATGGAACTAAAGCCTCAGTACATCACTGTAAGCAAGATTGACAGCAGCCCTATGTCCTCTTTCATAACTTATATTAATCAAGTGCTCGTTTCCTTCTTATGTATAATCTTTTATACCGACTAGTCTATCTGTCTGTTGGTCGGATGGACGTTCCACCACTTTGATCTAGACTGAATTATCTCAACTGCTATTGGATGGATTGCCATGTGATTTGGTACAGACGTCCATGGAGCTCATATAAGGGACCCTAATGGTTTTGGTAATCCTCTGGCTTTTTCTCCAGTGCCACCAGAAGGTCAAAGTTTTCATTTACCTAGTGAAATATCGGTACATCTATCCTTAGCAATCCCCAATTTCTTTCACCATGAAGTTCACATTTATGGTTTTGAGTGAAATAGATTGCCATGAAATTTGGTTAACCCTCAGGATGACTTGTAATAACATTGGTGATCCACTGACTTTGTCTAGCTCCATCATCAGGTCTAAATTTTTAAAGAGGACCTATTATGCTCTTTCCCTTTCCCTTTAGTGTGTTATATAGTTTGTTGTGCATGTAAAAGGTCTGCAAAGTTTCAAAGCCCAAAGTCCACGCCAATGGGAGTTACTCTCCCCCACAGAAACACTGCTCCTGAACTGCCCTGAAACGCCTTGCTTGAAGTCCCGCCTTTTCTTCCGCAACATGGTGATGTCACCAAGTAACACATGTGCAAAATACCTGCCTAGCGGCTAGTTTGGCACGCCCTCAAACCAAGCTAGTTAGAGCGGAGCTGGAGCGGAGTTAACAACTGTTAGCATGCTAACACGCTGAACTATGATGGTGAACATGGTAAACATACTTAGCATCAGCATGTTAGCATTGTCATTACGAGCATGTTAGTATGCTGATGTTAGCATTTAGCTCAAAGCTCTGCTGTGCCTATGTGCAGACTCCTAGTTTTGTTACTGTATATTTAGTCTTGTTAGTCATGTTACATTTTTACACAGTATAGTATGACAACTACGACTAATAATAATGATAGTAATAATACCAGAAAAAAATTCTTAATATTGGTGATTCTTCCTCATCTTTTTTTTTTTGTCGGCAGACAAGATATGAAGTTTCATCCCAGCAAGCTACAGGACACTCGGCCTACAATGTGAACCGCTTTCGATTGCTGGAGGAGAGAAACCGAGCTCTGAAGCTTGAGGTTGCCACGCTTCGCCAGGAGAAACAGCAGTATAGGAAACTGGTAAATGTATTGTCTCTTTTTTTTTCTCACACAGATACTTCCATAATCTCAGTCATTCTCAGCCACTCTGCTCTGTTCACACTCATTATTTTAAATACGTTTTTCTGCCTGCAAATGAGGACAATATACATATTTACTGATAACTCTCCTCTGGAATTGAAACTATTAAGATGTGATTATCGCGGCGCTTACTGTTGCAGCTTTTATTCTTCAAGGACGCAGCTGTGTATAGCGAGGGTGACTCGCGTGGCCCTGTGCACATATACTCCCTCTGATTGGTCCTGGTTATGCAGACATGTGGGCATGTGTAATGTGGTGTAAAATAGATAAGGAGGGGCGTGTGGTTTGGTGTGTATTGTGCATGGGAGTGTGTGTGTGTGTATTTTTTGTTTGCACTGTATGCTCATGCATGCATTTATGTATTTAGTCCTTTGGAGGCCTCCCCCAGGTGGTCTCGGATGGCAAGGTGTGTGAGCCGTTGTCTTGGCAACACGCCTATTTGCAGGAGCGTGTGGACAGACCGGCGGAGGGGAACTGACATAACATAATGGCTGCTTCTGTTATAAGCCTCAATGGCTGGGAATTAGTTTCAGTAAAATAGAGCGAAACCTGCATTTACAAACGTTTTATTGGCAATGTTTCAGTTCAGTGTAGCTCTCAGGCCAAAATAGTTTGTCACACCACCTCATTTGGTTTGTGATTTAGAGCATTGTCGCCTTCTCCCCATTGATGTGACGCACACCTGAGTTCATTATTTGAAAAACCAGTGTGGACTAAAACCAAAATGATTCGCTAAAGTCTCGCGTTTGTTGCCTCCATATATATGAAAACTAGATACAGTACAAATGAAGAATTAACTATAATGTGAAAAACTTTCCCAGGAACCAATGGGCACTCTCCTTTCAATATATGAGCTGAGAAATCACTTATATCACATCACAATGTTTACTTTTTAGCATGTCTTTTATCTGAACATATTAAAGGAACACTGTGTAGCATTTAGGAGGATCAGAAATGGGCAGAAATGGAATATAATAATAATAATAGGGCTGTCAATCGATTAAAATATTGAATCACGATTAATCGCATGATTGTCAGTAGTTAGTCGCGATTTATCGCAAATGAATCGCACATTTTCTGTTCAGAATTTACCTTAAAGGGAGATTTGTCAAGCATTTAATACTCTTATCAACATGGGAGTGGGCAAATATGCTTGCGTTATGCAAATGTATGTATATATTTATTATTGGAAATCAATTAGCAACACAAAACAATGACAAATATTGTCCAGAAACCCTCACAGGTACTGCATTTAACATAAGAAATATGCTCAAATCATAACATGGCAAACTCAAGGCCAACAGGCAACAACAGCTGTCAGTGTGTCAGTTTGCTGACTTGACTATGACTTGTCTAAAACTGCATGTGATTATCATAAAGTGGGCATGTCTGTAAAGGGGAGACTCGTGGGTACCCAGAGAACCCATTTTCATTCACTTATCTTGAGGTCAGAGGTCAAGGGACCCCTTTGAAAATGGCCTTGCCAGTTTTTTCCTCGCCAAAATTTAGCTTAAGTGTGAGTGTGAATTTTATTTAGCCTCCTTCGCGACAAGCTAGTATAACATGGATGACGATGGATTGGACGAAGCGTTAAAGAAATTAGTAGCGTTAAAACGAATTTGCGTTAATGCATTATTATCGCGTTAACTTTGAAGTATGTTTTCATTAGTGTATAATCACCTGAAAATACGAATCATTGTATTTTCGTTACCTTAGAATAAGACGTTTTTATCTACATAGGGAGCGGGTCCTCTTCACAGAGCCGGCCGCCATGTTTCTACAGTAGCCCAGAACGGACAAACAAAACACTGGCTCTAGATAGGGCCACTCGAGTTTTCACATTTTCGCGTCGGCCACCGTAGTTCTCCTACACACTTGGCACACGGAAGAAATTTGAGTCGGTTGCAATTTGCAGCCACGCCACTAGATGCCGTCAGATCCTAAACACTGCACCTTTAACACCTTTCTGTTCGAATAGCAAAATTTAGGACAACCTGCCCAGTAGGGGATTTTGTCCATCTTCACAGCCAAAACCTTGTCACAAACCACGTCTGTCACCGTAACTAACATGCAGTAGTCAGCAACATAAGTCAATAATGTTATGTAATTATGTATGTTTGTGTGTTTTTTATACACTGTTGGAGGTTGTCCAGCTGGGTGCCCGGCAGTGTTTTTGCTGTCACTGCTGACAGCTACACTATCACAGACTGCATCATGGTCATTCATGCAAAGACAGACTCAGCTATGGATCAGTTAGACCAAGAGAAGCTCAGTCATGAGAGTGGGTTTGCTCATGCAGATACACTGTGGGCTTACACTGAGTGAAAGAATAGAAAAGATGGCGCTCGATCACATCCATCAATTTTGACTTTAATGCTAAATGAATTTTCTTTCTATTCATTTTTTTATTAGGGGAAGGAAAATATGGCTATCTATTTTTATAAACAGCTCTTGATAATAATCAAAATCACAGCTTGGCTAAATGTAGAGATCCAGACAAAAACCCTCATTAGATTGAAGATATGAGATTAAGAGATACGCTGGTACAAAACACACACACTTGCACACACACACCACACATGATTAGCCAGCTAGTTAGTTATGGTTTAAATGGATGGCTTCAAGGCTCTTTAATATCAACTCTATTCTATGCTTTTACTGCACAATGTATCAGTTGTCATTGTAAAACAAATCACATATTTGGTGACATATTAGCAGCATGACATGGCTTGCTTCTCGCTCTGCTGCACAGGGTGATGACGGGTGCATAAAATGTACTAGCAGCCATATGCTCAAAGTTACTATGAGATTAAAACACCTTTTAACTTTTAGTTCTGATGACATATGTTTTTATCTGTAGAAGAAAAAGCAAAGTAAGAACTTTACAAATTACATATAATATTAAATTATGATCAATATTTTTTATATTAACAATGGATCACATGACTTCTGCTATTGGGCTCACATTCGCCTGGTGGCCAGGAAGATGACACGAAATAAATGCTAATGTTGCTCCGTATCTGCCGGATGTCTAAATAGGCAACTGTTTGTTAACATGTTCACCATGCCAATTTAAGAGGTGATGATATGTTCTTGTTTCTGGCGCCCTCCGATGGCAAAGAAATCAGATATTACAGGTTTAAAGGTATTGTTGGCAGTGTTGTTCAAATATTTTTTTTTTTATATCTGTTTAAATTCTCATAAATCAAATGCTCTGACAAAAAAAAAGAAAAAAATCCGGCATCTGTGATGATCATTTTGAGGGAGTGACTTTGGATGAAGGCCTTAAGTGACAGACGTGTCAGCGTTGCCGAATTGGGCGATTTTCTCGCTAGATTTAGCGACTTTTGGAGCTAGTGCCGCTTGCTACTTTCATTGGAAAAGAGTTTGCAACACCGGGCTCGGTTTTTCGGTTGGATCGTTTTTAAAATCTAGTGTACTCTTGCTAGTTTCTCAACATTACCGACCCTACCTTTAAAGGGACTATTTGTAACTTTCAGAAATGCTTGTTAACAGCGACACCTGTGGCCGTGAAATCAACGAAAGTCAGCGTCGGGCTCGCGCTTGCTCGCTCTAAATATACCTGAACGAGCGTCGCTCAAAACAGTGAGGCGACACACGTCAGCTAAAACCACAATATCACTCTATATTTCAGCTGCTTGGCAGTAATGTTAGCTGACCAGACGAAGGTCTCTCCATGAACATGATTTAGATCTGATCCTAGTGTTGGCTTTTCCTGC
>CAKALU010035382.1:0-16807 GCA_916700995.1 Hozukius guyotensis
AATATATAAGACCAAAAGTGTTGTGACTGAGTGGACGCGCCCATTTTCTGTCATGAGACCTCCAACAGAGTCTGCTGACTGCATGGAGCCTATAGAGAGCGCTGGCAGCTGGAGGCATGTGGTTTTTCTGCCCATATGAAGTCATTTTGCAACCCTACACCACACTGTACAAAGCCCAGCCAAAGAAGGGAGGCTGCACGAGACACGAGCAACAAAGACTAAAAGTAATGAGCTGGAAAGTCAATCATATGAAATGGACAGAGGACACAAAAACACAACAGCTGAGAATATCCAAGTTTAACAAAAAAATCACTTTTAATACATACTTTATTTCTGAGAATAAAATCTTAAATATTTTAATACTTTATCGACAGGGATACCTCCCTTCATTTGGATTAAATCTCCTTCCTTATATAGAGGCTATGTTTATGTAGATTTTTTTGACAAGTTTTATTGTTTTTTTTGTACGTTTTCCTGTTTTCTCCTCTCTCTTCTATTGGTTGGCTCACTATGGCTTCCCCTCTTTGGTTTCTCTCTTCTTCGCCTCGTTCTCTCCAACCCTTAAGATCCTCTTCTTCTACATCTCTATTTCTCTGTACCTGATAAAGAGAAAATGGATAAATCAGAGTGGGAAAGGACGTGTAATTTGGTCACTTAAACTGAGTTTGCAGACAAACACATGATCATTACTACGTCAAAGTGTTAGAAAGTTCTCCAAAAATTGAACTAATCTCACCAAGAAAGCATGATGTAATCTATAACATAACCTCTCACTTCAGAGTAATTGCTTAAATCTAATGAAAGCAGCAAGCAAACTAAGGTGGTCAAGTCATTATGCACGAACAGCATGACAATCCCATTTAAAAATATTTTATAAAGAGTTCAGCAACACCCCATTTATAATTTATAAGCAGTATTTAAAGATATAATAAACTGTTTATAACACATCATAGTGTAGCGATACGTAGATATAAGGGCACTTTAAGTGTTTATTAATGTACAGCATTTTCCTTCAATTATAACTTCTCCTATTAAGATATATCTTAACTGTGTAATATTATATTATCATTCATTATCTGCTTTAGAGCTGCATCGATTAATCAATCAACTATTAAATTAATCGCCAAATATTCTGATAATCAATTAATCAGTTTGAGTAATTTTTTTAAAGAAAAAAAAGTCAAAATTCTCTGATTCCAGCTTCTTAAATGTGAATATTTTCTGGTTTCTTTACTCTTCTATGAGAGTAAACTGAATATCTTTGAGTTGTGGACAAAACAAGACATTTGAGGATGTCATCTTGAGCTTTGGGAAACACTGATCGCCATTTTCTGATATTTTATAGACCAAACAACTAATCGATTAATCGAGAAAATAATCGACAGATTAATCGATAATGAAAATAAATGTTAGTTGCAGCCCTAACTGCTCATACACCATTATCCTGTTAAGAGTCAAATCTGTTGCTAACTACATCAATAAATACACATCTGCTTACAACTACATTATAGTGTGTTAAACTATTTATTGTATGTTTATATACTGCTTATAAATTCTAATTGGGAGGGTTAAAATAAAGTGTTGCCGAAGGCTTTTGTTTGGACACCGACAAGTGGCACTGGAACAGGCACTGGTCACACTCCTACCTACAGACAGAAACGACCCAACAGACATGCTGTAATTCATTGACATTGACAGCAGCAACTTCGAGGTGATTAACTCCTCTTCTAACTAAACACAGAGCTCAGAGGAGGACATCAGATACAGAGAGCAGCACTCAGGGATCTCCCCACTCATTAGTCATCGGGTCACCTTGTCAATTCGTGACAGATTTATTGTCTCAATTATGTCATCAAGTAGTTTGGAGAAGCCAGAGTTCCACATTAACACGAGTGTGATAATATATAAAGTAGACACCACTAGGGATGGGACGATATTGTTTTTTTATCGCGGATTGCGATAAAAACCTCTCACAGTGAGTTGATTGTGGCAAATTTCCATTATCAGTATAATCGTGAATATCCTCACGAGTGACTTGAAAGAGCTGTCTCGCTCGCTATCCTGGTAGAGAAGTTAAAAATAGAGCCTAATTAAAAAAAAATACAGGAATTATCATGTAAGAAAGAATAGATTTTAACAATGTTGATATATATATTTTTTTATTTATCCTTTTATATATATTTATGCAGGGGGACCTTATGATTTATGATGACCTTATTTAAGATTGTTTGTTTTTTACTAAAAGAACATTCACTAAAAAAAGATGTGTTTCCTTTTCCGGATGCAATAAAAATATTTGTTACTTAAATAGTAAAGTAAAGTGATTCCAGTATGTTCTAGTGCCATTTTAAAAGTTTTAAGCATATTTTGTTGAATAAAATCGTGTCATGAAATTTTCATATCGTCCCATGCCTAGACAACACTGAGGACTGATTTGCATAAGAGCAGGAACATACGACGACAAAATAGAAAAATACACCAACATGCAGCCAAACTACAGCTACACAGTGATAACCGGTAGCAGTTCGGGTTGAGGAATACCTTGATTTAGTTACAGGCTAATGGTGGTTGGTTGACTGAATTTAGTCTGGAAATCAACAAGGGGTTAAGTGAGTTAATGATGAGGGAGTGATGGAATTAGGCAGATCAAAACAGACATTATCAAACTTCTGATGAATTTGTAGACAGATGATGTGATAAAATGAGATGACAGATGTGCAGGATGAAGAAGAATTGCACTTAGTTCAAATATTAATGAATAATTAACAAAAGAGATGACAGTATTAATAAATTAAAATCAGATTCAATCTTCTCAAAGGAGATCAGAACTGTTATTTTAGAAAAAAAAAAATATATTTTAATTTTTTTAATAGTGAATGTGCAAAAATGCGAGGCTACTTACACTCAATGTAGTTGCGGGCCACGAACTTCAGCACCTCATCAATGAGGATGACGGGGAAGGAAAGCTTCAAGACCATCAACCACTGGTCGACGTTCAGATGGGTCAGCTTGAAGACCATCTGGGGGGCAAAAGAGAGGGAGTCAGGACTACAGTGGAGAGCAACTACGACAAAAACTACACGTCACAGATGACACTACTTCAATATCCTAGAACTTTACGTTACACACGCGGCTCTTAAATCAATCTGTAGGGAGCACTGCTGGCTGACTTACGGGCAGAGGGTCAACATAGATGATCATGAAGTGGAGGGACATGGAGAGGGTCATGGCGGAGAGCAGCCAGAAGTTGCTCCATGGGGGCATGCGAATCAGAGACTGGTTCTCAGACAAGCTTGGAAAAGAAAAAAAGAAAAGGAACTATGAAAACACCTGAAGAAACCCCTGGAGTTATCATCAAATGTATCATCATCGCATGTGGAGTATTACCTGTTGAGAGCGTTGCACATCTCAATGGTGACCAGCACGGACAGGGCCATGGTCATGGGAGGAGCGGCCTCAAAGATCTGACATGTGACGCCGGTGAAGTCCTCGTTTTCGTCGTGGCACTGCATGAAGTGGGACTGCACAGAGGAGAGGTGAGGTTATTATGTGTCGGCATTTGAGTGTGTGAAAGACAACATGAAAGAGAGACAATTACTTACCAGCTGGTAGTAGGTGACACCGGGGCCAGTTACATCATAGATGAACCAGTAGACAGCACCAGCAACAGTGGCAGCACCGACGTATCCTGTTAGTGAAACATAACAGTGTCAGTGTAGACAGGTGTAGGGTTTCTCCTAGATTTAAACAAAAGCCAAACATAATGTCCAAAGTCCTACTTACCACCAATAGCCATGTATCTGAAGAACAGCCAGCCAGAGATCAGGGGCTCCTTGGCGGTACGTGGGGGCTTGCCCATGATGTCCAGATCAGGGGGGTTGAAGCCCAGAGCGGTGGCGGGCAGACCGTCAGTAACCAGGTTGACCCACAGCAGCTGGACGGGGATCAGAGCCTCGGGCAGACCCAGAGCAGCGGTCAGGAAGATACTGAGAGAGGAAATAATACAACAGGCCGAAGTCAGCCAGAGGCAGAGAGAAACATGGCGTTTAGGTGTGTATCAGAGTGCGTTCTACATAAGCCACTCACCAGACGACCTCACCAACGTTGGAGGAGATGAGGTAGCGGATGAACTGCTTCATGTTGTTGTAGATAGCTCTGCCCTCCTCAACAGCAGCCACAATGGAAGAGAAGTTGTCGTCAGCGAGGACCATCTCAGAGGCAGACTTGGCAACGGCAGTGCCAGAGCCCATGGCGATGCCGATCTCGGCCTTCTTCAGGGCAGGGGCATCGTTCACACCATCACCAGTCTGGGTTCAGAGGAGAGGAAGCATAAGTTACTCTCAAACTACACAAATTACACACGGTCAAATAACAACAACAAATACTTTAAATACTGGGCACGAAACCACGACTAGGACGGCTGAAAAACACACGTACTGTGTGTGTGTGAAGTCAGGTTGTATTTAATGCTGCTGAGCTCTCTTACCATAGCAGTAATGTCATCAAGACCCTGCAGGAACTCCACAATCTTGGACTTGTGGGATGGCTCCACACGGGCGAAGCAGGAGGCTCTGGCCACGGCGTCGGACTGTTCGTGGAGGGGCAGATCGTCAAACTCGCGTCCGGTGTAGGCCTTGTTCTCAACATCCTCATCCTCGGTGAAGATGCCAATGCGACGGCAGATAGCGATAGCGGTTCCCTTGTTGTCACCTGAAATATAGAGAAGTTTGGAGAAGGAGAAGTTTGGTGGAGAGTCTAAGGTGTAAAACATGGGGGAGTGGATATATAAAAAAACTAAAGGAGTAGATATAGCTATTTTAAGTTCTGTATAGTGGAGATAGAAATGGTTACAGTGGATGTTTTAACAAATATACTACCCACAATAAGAACTTTATATAAAACTTTGTAGGGCTACACTTTTGTTTACATTTAGATAATATAATTCCCTGTAATTATTGCCAAAAAATACTATGTAATTACTACGTAAAAGACATAATTCATATGATAATGTTCTACAAGAGAACACATCACATTCATCCCATAATACCAACCAGTGATCATAATGACACGGATTCCAGCAGCTCTGCACAGCTGAATGGAGCCACAGACCTCCTTGCGAGGGGGATCCAGCATACCAACAACGCCAACAAAGGTCAGGTCAGTCTGAGGAGAGAAGCGTGAATGGAGTTAATCTCACACGTAGTCACAGTTGCACCCACACATCTAAATATCAAGGTGTTTGAGTTCTCACCTCGTAATCGGCGAACTTGGTTGAGTCCTCGAGTTTCATCTCCTCCATCTTCAGTGGGGTGTCACGGGTGGCGAGGGCCAGGCAACGCAGGGTGTCGCGGCCGGTACCCCATTCCCTGATGACGGACAGGATCTTCTCCTTGATGACGTTGGTCAGGGGCACGCGGGTGGTGCCAACACGTACATATGCGCACCTGTCAATCACACCCTCGGGTGCACCCTGCGGAGAAAACAGGATGATTATTTTGTGTTGTGTTGAATGCTGCACCGTCAAAGAGCAGGTGTCTGACCAAAAGGCTGTGAGATGGAAAGAAGGAAGCAACTTGCCTTCACAAACATCTTGGCGCCACCATCACCCTTAGTGGGAGTGCAGTACACGGACATGGACTTCCTGTCACGGGAGAACTCCAGAGTGACGTTCTTCTTCATGAGCTGCTTGATCACCTGTTGGATAAAACATTTTTTTTATTAGAGTCGCCTCGCCACTATGGAGTCAATAAAGAATAAATCTGTAAAGGAATAAGAAAATAAATGTGGAAATATAAAGAGGAATAAATAAAAGAATATATAAGTAAATAAACAATGTGGAAATATAAAGAGAAAAAAATAAAATAATAAATAAACAAATAACAAAATATAAAAGAATAATTATAGGCATTTTCATTTATTTTCACCTTTATTTGTTCATTTAATCTGTATATATTTATTTATGTATTTAAAAATATATATTTATTTATTTATTACATATAAATTACTCTATTTTTTCTGTCATTTTATTGTATTTATTTATTGTTATATAATGTAATTTATTTATTTTCATCCCTTTATTTTTCCTTATTCTTTTCCCTATTACTTTTGCTTTTTCCTTATTGCTTTTGCTATTCCTTGAAGAGCCAAGCTAACAATCAACTGGCTTTGGGTGGGCCTTTCTGCCCAGGCTGAGTAGTCAATTCCAAGGCCTATGGAAAGGAGGCTGGGTCACGGGTGGACATGGGTCTTGGGATATGGGGTATAACACATGCGCAGTGTAACTGAAGCTGCGGTCGTGCGTTGCAATTGGCTCAATTTCGGCGAGTGCAGACCAGATTTTACTGCGCATGTGTTATACCCCCGGAGATATGACGCGTGACCTAGCCTCCTTTCTATAGGCCTTGGTCAATTCCTGGATACATGAACCGATGCTTTTATTTAAAAAATATACAGAAAATAAGTAATTTATATGCAAAAAATAAATAAATATATATATATATTTAAAATACATCAATAAATATATATATATATATAAAATACATCAATAAATATATATAGAAAGAAATGAAAAAATAAATGTGAAAATAAATGAAAATGCTCATAATTATTCTTTTATATTTTGTTATGTATTTATTATTTTCTTTTTTTCTTTTTATATATTTACACATTTATTTTCTTAATCTTTTACAGATTTATTTTTTATTATGGCACTCCTATGACTCAACATGCCACAGGTTGGCCTTAATTAAAAAATAAAAACTGTAAATTCTTTGGAACAAGTAGGACTGACCCAAATAACTAATAGTTTTCAATGGTTCACAATTAGCTGTGTTAACAATAAAAATGTGAATTATTATATATAATAAAATGTTGCAAATGGCAGGAGGAGACTTACACAGCAGCAGGCGTTGGCTCTCTCAATCCTGGACAGGCTCTTCACGCTGCTGTTGAACACGTTCATCTTCTCAACCAGGCAGGACAGAGCGGTCTCAGTGGCCTCACCGACCTTCTCATAGATCTTCTTGGACTGGTGAAAAGGAGGGAGATGGAGATAATTGGTTATACTGTGGAAGGTTGTGAGGTTTCAGCGTAACAAATACAAAGCATGACTTAATGACTTTACCTCGTTGTAATCCAGAGAGGAGTCGTTGCACAGGGCGCAGATGGTGGCCAGCTCAACAAGGCCATCGTATGTGCTGCAGTTGGTCTTGGAACCTCCCTGGGAACTGAAAGACAAAGAGAGAATTAGAAATAAATGAGAGATGATTCATGTGCTCTTTAATGATACTGGATTTGAATGATGAAAACCAACTTACACCTCGCCCTCGGGGGTGTACTTGGAGCCAGAGATATCAAAGGCATCAAGGCTGACGTGCTCGCCCTCTGCGCTCTTGACGATGAACATCTGTGGCGGAGGAAACAAAGAACGTTTTAATTGTATCCGAAGTAGGCTAGTTTTATAGACAAACTGTCGACGACACAATTTCCTTTTTGAGTGTTAAGCTTGTTTCTCCCACCTTGGTCACACACATCTGGTTGGTGGTGAGGGTGCCAGTCTTGTCGGAGCAGATGACAGAGGTGCAGCCCAGGGTCTCCACAGAGGGCAGGCTTCTGACAATGGCGTTCTTCTTGGCCATACGGCGGGTACCAAGGGCCAGGCAGGTGGTGATGACAGCGGGCAGACCTGAGAGACGTTGGGGAAAACTGTGAGTGCGATAAACAAGCGGCGGAGGAACACATACACTCACTCTGACTGTCGCTTTCTGGCTTTAACGACGTGCTTCCCTTACCCTCGGGGATGGCAGCCACAGCCAGAGCAACAGCGATCTTGAAGTAGTAGACAGCGCCACGGATCCATGAGCCTCCGTGGACGGGGTCGTTGAAGTGGCCAATGTTGATGGCCCAGACAGCAACACAGATGAGGGAGATAACCTTGGACAGCTGCTCGCCGAACTCGTCCAGCTTGGCCTGCAGAGGAGTCTTCTCCTGCTCGGTGGCAGCCATCTGGTCACGGATCTTACCGATCTCAGTGGAGACTCCGGTGGCCACAGCAACACCAATGGCCTTGCCGGCAGCGATGTTAGTGCCCTACAGAGGAGAGGAAAAGAAAGGTCAAAGAACAGGTAATGCTAGGGAAAAAAGGAGTAACAGGAAAAAACTTGAAACACAGTGAAGATGAAATATTGATGTTGGTAAAAGGCACTTACAGAGAAAAGCATGTTCTTCTTGTCCTGGTTGACAGCTCTTGGGTCGGGAACGGCCTCAGTGTGCTTGATCACACTAACGGACTCACCTGGGAGAGAAAGCAGAACATTTACTCAAAACTGCCGATAGAGTTTGGACAGAAAAAACATATGGTGCAGATTTAAGGTTTCTTGAAAACTTACCAGTAAGGATGGACTGGTCAACACGCAGGGTTGTGGACTTGATGGTAACAAGTCTGATGTCAGCGGGGACTTTGTCACCAACTGTTGGGAATCACAGAGAAGTCATCATTAAAATTAATTCTTGGTATTTATACTAAATTGTCCTAGAATGCATCTATATTTTCTTAATTACATTAAACATAAAATAAACGCAACTATGGTTTATTTTTAATTATATTTGCACCTCCATAACATTCAAGTGACTGTAATAGTTGTGATTAACACAATCTACGTCACCCATAATGAAATCTTTAGCTGAAAAATAGTTCAACAAATATGCAACATTATGGTAGAAGTTATACTAAATTTAGAGTCAAATGCTCGGAGTAACTTTCTATACCATGATCCATGGATTTATATTGAAACGAACGGTAACACTTCATTTTACAGGTCCGCAAATTTCATGGTAATTAGGTGATAATTAGCAAGTATTTTAAATTTCTTTGGAATTACTGCCAAATTCACCCAATAATTACCTCAAAATGTATCAAAAATTACTATGTTTGGCTGTCTGGACTTGGGACTTGACTCTGGACTTTTATTATTATCATTTTATATCTATTATAAACATTATTTAATAATTATATTCCGCTATTTCCCAATAAGCAGTAATAAATAGCTGGTAATTTATTTAATACATTTCCAGGAGAAAAAGACAAAGTTAATTGATATGCTTTATTTCCATGTCTGCTGATAAATAGATAATAATTAGCAAATAACTTCTTTGAAATTTCTTTAAAAACTCCCTAAATCATTACATTGGCTACCAGGTTACATTTGTGTAGACAATAAGTCACACAATGGTGAGATTTGTGCTGATCAGAAGTGTCTTCTATTAGTTTTGGTTTTCCACCTCCGATGAAGAGCAGCACACAGCCGCTTCTCAAGCCTAAGGGCCTTATTTTAACGATATATACTATTTAAGCATATAATTATTAAATAATGTTTATAATAAAGTAATTTTCTATAAATTGTGAGGTAAATATTGGGGTAATTTGGCAGTAATTCCAAAGAAATTTCAAATAGGTTACTTGCTAATTATCACCTAATTACCATGAAATTTGCTGTAAAATGAAGTGTTACCAAATGTACACATGCATGGCCCAATGAGAGTGAACCACACATGGTGGGGGGCGGGGGCGGGGACAACCAGCTGGAGAGGCAACAGGTGTACACTGACAAATAAACAGAAGTGGGCAATGGCAGCGAGGGGAGAAGAGGTGCGGCAGGTGCTAGTGGGGGTATTTATACTCCTGATTTTGCTTTCCTTCAGTCAGCATGTTTTCACAGCAGTGCTACTCACATTGCCTTAAAAAGACACGAGGCATTTCCAGACGCATATATCCTGAATTGTCTTCCTTTAACTCACTGGATCTTTGTTTTTATCTTTTCACAGCTACATTATAATTAGACAGCGAAGACTATTTGACATAACAGACTGTGACTAACAGGGATGTTATCCCCCTGACGTTTACAGATCAGGCTGACAGAATGATGAACAATCTTGACGTTTCTTACCAGACACCTCCACAATGTCTCCGGGGACAATATTTCTGGCCTTGATCATCTGCACACTCTTTCTGTCAGAACGGTAAACCTTGCCCATCTCAGGCTCGTACTCCTTGAGAGCCTCGATGGCATCTTCAGCGTTACGCTCCTGTGGCACAAACAAACAAGAAGACACAGTCATTAAAAAAGTCAAAATGAGTAAAGGGGGGGAGGGGGGGGTCAGCTAAAATATAAACAGAAATACACACATTCACAAATTTTGAGCCACACTAAAAATGATCAATAAACTGATGTCAACACGCCTGTTTATCCTTGAATGTAATCCATACTCATGTTGTTTTTGGTCTGGCACTGACAATGTCCTCTAGCAGGCTTTGAATCATTACACACAGCAATCACACACCAATACACAACCTACTGATGACACATGAGTACGAAACTTTTGTCTTTTTCTTTCTCCAAATAAATACCAAATATTGTGTGGACGGTGGTGCATGAATCTATGTTAATATACATAATCTAACTGAGGGAGTGTGCAACAAGAAAGTACACGCTGGCTTCAGAGATGAAATCTTCTAATAGCAGGTTACAGTTCTGTCTTAAGAGGAAAAATAGGAACAAAGCAGCTGATTTCGACACTTGGAGGGGATGTGATAACAACAATGTTCCTGTAGCTGCCTGACAGCAGTGCCAATTACTTAATGGCATGCATGTAGAAGAGCATGACTTGCATAATGTGAATCACCCATCTGGTGAACGTATCATATTTATCATCTTAAATTGAAGCTAGAGTGAAGATTTACTCTGTGTTGTAACAGCTACTTTAAAGCACACGCCAACTATTCCAGTTGAGCAACCACGTCTGGGTAGAAAACATGGCAGTAACTGGAGCCTGTGTACTTTCTGTCATCATTTGCAATGGATACGTCTTATTGCTCAACGCGCCGGGCATCGTCACTGACCTGCCACACTCCAACGACGGCGTTGGCGATGAGGATAAGGAGGATGACGAAGGGTTCCACAAAGGCGGTGACGGTCTCTTCACCTTCCTCGAACCAGGCCAGCACCTGACGTCAGAGCGGTAGAGAACAAATCAGTGTTGGTGTGAGACAACAGTGACAGTGCTCCTGAGAAAACAGCATGCAAATATGTCCGAACATCTGTATTTAATGTACAATAAACATTGTTTAAACATTCGGATTGTGCCTGAATAAAAAGATTCCTCACAGCTTTATAAGATTGTTCATAATGTGTAAAGTCTGTATAATAAAAGGGTATAGTTTCAGGGATTGTGGAGGCTTTTCATGGGAATTTATAGTTTTATATGCATTTAGCATGTTTCACTTAGTATATAGTATAAAATAACATGCAACAATGTGCTAAAAGTATGATGATTTTATTTATACAGCTCATTTTCAAGACCTTGTCTTCATTTACTTTGAGAATTTTTAATCTTTTCGCCTGTTATTTTGATAATATATTTGTATGTCATAATATGGTTACGTAATTGTTATTAATTTGATCTCAATGTCCCAGAACTCTTTGCTCCTTCAGACTTCAACCCTCTCTCCGTGGAGGCCCTTCGTTCCTTCCTTCAGGCCTGACCTTTCCCGAAGGATTCAGTTTCTCTCCTCAGCTTGGGGCTCTCTTAAAATAAACCCATAGCCCTCGGCCCCCCTATACTTTCCTGACCCCTCATCTCTCACTGGCTCCTCAATATTCGCCTTCTAAGGCCATCATGACAGCTGCCCGAAGGGGTGAAAGCTGGGCATAGGAATTAATACACCTACAAGCCCTTGCAATCTGTCTCCCTCCTCTCAAGTTGTCGTCCGCAAAAACACATGGAGGGGTGGAGGGGGATGAGAAGTTATTTATCTGGACAAAGTGACCAGACAGAAATGATCAACTGCTTGTTTTCTGGAAGAGTTACTGTGAAGTTAAATGCATTATAATGACCTGTTTTCAGGACGGCAATCAAGAATGTAAGAGGAGCCGAGAGATTATTGTACCAAATATGTAAATGTGAGAAAACGCATTGTGACGAGTTTATTCTTGTTAATGAGAATTGTAAAAGTATGCAGCTGTTCTTTTGTAGATAAAAGCCAAGTGATCCCACGTGGTGTCAGTGTCTCGTGGAATTTGTTGCACTATTATGTCTACTATAAATCCTACTGCTGTTACTTGAGTTTAAAATGAACGTGACAGGAATAACCAGAGTTTAGAGTTACTGACATGATTAAAAAAAATAAAAATACCAACGCTTGTTTACTTACAAAAGAGATGCAGGCAGCCAGCAGCAGGATCCTGACGAGCAAGTCCTCGAACTGCTCACTGATCAGCTCCCAGATGCTCTTACCTGAGTGAGACAGACAAGGAAATAAATGAATATAAATCAATGGATAATTATCACAAAATATAAATGTAATTACTGAAATGTGCAAAGTGTATTTCGGTGCAAAGGGAATATATAAAGTATGGATTTAGAAGAAGAAGAAGAAGAAGAAGGAAGGTATACTTTATTAATCCCTCTTGGGGAAATTCAGTTTTCAGATCTTTGTTGTTAAAATGATATCCAAAATGTATCATACAGTGCTAGTCATTAGCACGTGGGCATCACACAATCAAACTGCAGCCTGCATGTATTATTATTACAACCCTTTTGAGAGTATGATTGATGGTTTTCCCAAGTGGGTCGAATCAGGTGTCTGGAAGTTCTTGTTCAGATTTACATATTTTGTAAAAAAAAAAAAAAAAAAAAAAAACTCACCCTCCTCAGCGGGCAGCTCTGGAGTTGGAGACGAAGGTGAAGGAGCAGGAAGGTTGTGGAGACAGAAAGACAGGAAAAAGGATGCTCAGTTAAAATGATTAATATTCAGAGAAGAAACATGGCGTTCATCAAGAAACAACTTTGGGAGAAAGGTTATACTTCTTGGTATAAGATGATCTTTGGTTTCTGAAACTCTCTAACTTCCATCTTTTCAAAAATCCCTGTGTGATTTACACTTGATGACTTTAAGCAATGCATGGAAGCCTGAAATTAAAAAAACATTATACTGTATTTGATATTGAATCAGCTTTGACCTAGGCCTAATGAAAATCTCACTGCAGTGGGTATCACTTTATAAATCCTTAACTTGTAAACAAAATAAAACATGTTGAATGGCAGCTAAAATGTTCCAAGGCAACAGAAACATCACAGTGAAAACAAAGAATGCATATGAATATAATACCATATTACACTGCCTAATTTGCCATTCCACTGGTTATTGATTATCAATCATATTACGGATCATTTAGACGTAAGCCATCTAAGGACCTCCCCTTTCTACCCGGGCCTAAAATTATCCATCTCTCTTGTTAACGCCCGCCCCATATATCACCCAGGAAGCTTCTTGAGCCATCACCTGTCTCTCTCGCTCTCCAGCCATCTTCTTTGGCTATCTTTAAATAGCTCTTCAAAGCCCTCAAAGTCTCTGCTTCTCAATGTCTCTGCATTTCTACCAGCTGTTGCAACTCCTCTCTAAAAAAGCATCACATGCAAAATCTCAACCAAGCCCGACTCCATTGGTGTTGACTCAGGAAAACACCTCCAAACTATCATAGCAAATGTACTTTGTGGAATATTTTCAATGCAAACACTCAGATTTTTTCTTTAACCGTGAAGTGAGAAGTTTCTCTATGTGGCCTAGTTGCCAAACAGTGACTTTGTGAGTCTTTCCTCTCTCAGAAGGCCTCCCACCCCATCCCTGACTCTCACCATTGAAGCCATACTTGTCCAGGTTCTTCTTGAACTGGTCAGGAGTGAGACCGGTGTTCTCGTTCACACCGAAGTTAGCCAGGCATTCAGCCGGGTTTTTCATGTGTGAGTTCTCCATCCTTTCCGGATAGACGCGCTCTTTTACTTCTTAGTTGTTCTCAGTTTTTACCCTTGTTCCACCACCCGCAACCTAGAAGCGTGGCACCCTCCTATTCAGGAGTACTCGACTGACAGAAAGAGCGAATAACCGCATACATGTTCAGGGTTTTATACCACCAAAGGGCTCAGGATTGGTGGACACCCCGCCGGCACACGCCCCCAAATTCCAGCATGGGAGGGCATGGTGGTGGTGGTGGGGGGTGTGCGGGTGGGGCTCGAGGTGGAGCAATGGGGAGGTGAGATGGTGGACTTGGACAGGAACAAGGCTTGGATTTGGAGAGGAGGTAATGCAGGAGAGTGGTGGTGATGGTGCTTGAGGACGGGGGAGGGGGTGGGAGGGTCACACCGTGGATGAAAATGAGATCTGTTTTTGGAACATGCATGGTCAGTGGAATAAGACGAAGGGAGAAGGTGAGAGAGTGAGACGGGAGATCATCCAGAGGGGAGGAGAAGAGGGGAGGGGGGGCACATTGAGTGACGGCTCAACTGGTTTCTGCTGAGGAAGGTGGCCGAGCCAGAGAGAGAGAGAGAGAGAGAGAGAAAGAGGAGTGAACTAGTGAGAGATTGAAGAGGGGAGATGGTAGACGAATAATTTAGTACAAGAATTAGCCGGCATTTTTACATGGAGAATGTGCGTTCAACATGTTGGCGCATTGACACATGATGAAGTTCACAGCTCAAACCAGAAACCAGAACTTTGTGCAGCAGATCTGCATCATGAACACGTGTACATTTATCTCAAGTTCTGCGGAACCACTCGTAATAACAGACACACCAGACCTGATAATAAACCTAGTTAAGTAAGACGTGGTGGATGATAAAAGGAAAAGTGAGTGTGTAGTAGAGGAATGATCTCTGGGTGACAGGAATGCCAAGAGGACAGCCAGCGTGTCACACTATCGCACTGCAGAGGCAAAGCCCCGGCTGCAGATACAGGAGGATCAAGTTTTATTTCTCTTTTTTTATGAGGAAAGGAAGGCAGCGGGGAGATATGGAGCAGCTTAGGTGCACGACAGATGATCCGGCCACAAATTACTGTTCAGTGAGGCACAATGGCCTCTTGTGGTGGATTGACAGCATTGAATTTGATATTGGCAAATGAGTATACACATGACTTAACCCATTTGTGCCCACAACTGAAATTTTAAATCTTAACTTTGGTGGAAATGTTCTCTGGGCTTGCCTATGCACAAATGTGAAGACATTTTCAAAATCGGTCAAACTGAAAAGTTTTCTTAGGAAAAACAGTAGCCCCATGTGCCCAAACACTAGATATAGTATGATAAGAAAATGGCTGTGTCTCAGAAACTACAAGGGGCACAATCAAGTATTTGGTATCTATAAACTCATAACAAGTTGAATATGAAAGACATGAGCACATGCAGTGTAAAAAAAATACATATGGAAAACATTTAATAAACATAATGTTAGCATTTTAGCTAATTTTTCAAAAATTCTGACTTTGACTCTTTAATAAAAATGTGATTTTTCATGGGATTTAAACATTTCAAAGTTCTACTGTTGATACCGGCCCAAAGCATGTCCGTACCAAATTTCAAGACTTTTGACCAATCACAACAGATGTTGTGGCATTTTTCCTTATCATACTAAATATAGTCTTTGGGCACAAATGGTTTAACAGAGAAAATAACATATTATTTACATATACTTGGTGTCATTAGCTTGACTCTTTTTCAGTTTTTATTAAGGAATCTGTATAGTAGCTAAGGGTTTGATCACTCATTATTTGCTCTCTTTTTGACAACAATACATCAGTAACACTTTGTGTAGTGAAAATTCAGTATAAAACATAATGTTGAGCACAAACTCTGTTGATTTACTATTTGTTTTAACAGCAGTAAACAGGCTGCTGGGTGGTGCAGACAGGAATTCAAGTTGCTGTTGCTAATCAATAAACTGACAGGTGTCCCTGTAAGAGCAGCAGTGGTCACTGCTCACCACCTTTGACAGCTATGGGGCACATTTTTGCTGCAATCTATTTATTCCTGTGTTACGTTGTTGTGCAGTGTTACAGTGCTAAAGTGCAAAGATCTATTTGTTTTCAGTGTGAAATAGGCTTTACTTTAAAAAAAAAAAAAATGCACTTATTGGAAGTTATTACGTAACACGTTGCATTATCCAAAGTTTATTTTTGGTCAAACTGTTCCAGAAAAATGTTAACAGCTGCCAGAGTCAGCCATCTGCATCATCAATAGTATACTGTATGTTTTACTGTGTCATGTTTCACTTGAATACCACTGTCACTTAAAGCGTGGCCATCAAACATTAAATGAATTGCGCTTGAGGGAACCAGAAAACTATTTGTGTACGGCACTATAGTGTGATGAGCAGTATGTAATGACTTCCACAAATAACAATAAAACATGTTGCTGATGTGTTGTTTGAACCAATTGAAACACTTTACTGTAAATAATGATAATAATGTGATCTTTTGCAATGTCCTGTTTTTGCTCATAATAACAATATGGCTTTGCTTAGCTCTGAATCACGATCCTTTACCCTCTTATATTTATATCACAACAGTGTTCACTACCTCATTTCTATATTCTTTTATAGCTGATAAACAATGCTAATTTCATTCTTCTACGATCCAGCTTTGTATTTAATTAATTCTATATTTAGAATTAACAACTTACACCTTAGTTCAAGTGATGATTTTCCTTGTGAACTAAACTATTTACATGACCTCAACGACTCACATCGTGGTGTGAACGACCCTAATGAGAGCTTTGGGACTCCAATAAAAAGAATGAGCACGAAGTGTCCCTCTAATTCTACAATAATTTTAAATTTAACCTTATCCCAATGGATAGATCATTTTTCGACTTGATATTTTAATTTATTTTCATCAGGATTAATGTGCTTTTCTTTTAGTTTTTTTTATTATGCTAACAGATATGGTAAATGTTTGTTTGTAAAGGAATGTCGTTTTTAC